>JAQJVK010000392.1:0-64186 GCA_035578135.1 Flexamia atlantica
AACGATTTGTCTAGGTTTGACATGAAATATAAAAATAAATACGGAATTGTGGATACATGACGTACACGTAGGGTGATAGAATAGGACCAGAACTTCTGTATTATACCACCCAAGTTACCGTAAAAACCTAGGTTTTGGAAATATGGGTGATTAAATTAGTCGCTTTGGATGTGTGGACAGTGATCCACCTAAGTTTGACATAAAATATAAAATAAATACGGCAGTGTGTCAGCGTGACGTACACGTAGGGTGATGAAATAGGACCAGAACTTCTGTATTATACCACCCAAGTTACCGTAAAAACTTAGGTTTTGGAAATATGGCTGATTAAAGTAGTCGCATTGAGATGTGCGGACAGCGATTTGTCAAAGTATGACATGAAAAATAAAATAAATACGGAAGTGTGCCAACATGATGTACACATAGGATGATAGAATAGGTCCAGAACTTTAGTACTATACAACCCAAGTTACCGTAAAAACTTTGGTTTTGGAAATATGGCTGATTAAAGTAGTCGCATTGAGATGTGCAAACAGCGATTTGTCTAAGTTTGACATGAAATATAAAAATAAATACGGAATTGTGGATACATGACGTACACATAGGGTGATAGAATAGGACCAGAACTTCTGTATTATACCACCCAAGTTACCGTAAAAACTTAGGTTTTGGAAATATGGGTGATTAAATTAGTCGCTATGCGATGTGCGGACAACGATTTGTCTAAGTTTGACATGAAATATAAAAATAAATACGGAATTGTAGATACATGACGTACACATAGGGTGATAGAATAGGACCAGAACTTTAGTACTATACCACCCAAGTTACCTTAAAAACTTAGGTTTTGGAAATACGGGTGATTAAAATAGTCGCTTTGGATGTGTGGACAGCGATCCACCTAAGTTTGACATAAAATATAAAATAAATGCGGCAGTGTGTCAGCATGACGTACACGTAGGATGAAAGAATAGGACCAGAACTTTAGTACTATACCACCCAAGTTACCTTAAAAACTTAGGTTTTGGAAATATGGGTGATTAAACTAGTCGCTATGCGATGTGCGGACAACGATTTGTCTAAGTATGACATGAAATATAAAAATAAATACGGAATTGTGGATACATGACGTACACATAGGGTGATAGAATAGGACCAGAACTTCTGTATTATACCACCCAAGTTACCGTAAAAACTTAGGTTTTGGAAATATGGCTGATTAAATTAGTCGCATTGAGATGTGCGGACAGCGATTTGTCAAAGTATGACATGAAAAATAAAATAAATACGGAAGTGTGCCAACATGACGTACACATAGGATGATAGAATAGGTCCTGAAATTTAGGATTATACCACCCAAGTTACCTTAAAAACTTAGGTTTTGGAAATATGGGTGATTAAATTAGTCGCTTTGGATGTGTGGACAGTGATCCACCTAAGTTTGACATAAAATACAAAATAAATACGGCAGTGTGTCAGCATGACGTACACGTAGGGTGATGAAATAGGACCAGAACCTCTGTATTATACCACCCAAGTTACCGTAAAAACTTAGGTTTTGGAAATATGGCTGATTCAAGTAGTCGCTATGCGATGTGCGGACAACGATTTGTCTAAGTTTGACATGAAATATAAAAATAAATACGGAATTGTAGATACATGACGTACACATAGGGTGATAGAATAGGACCAGAACTTCTGTATTATACCACCCAAGTTACCGTAAAAACTTAGGTTTTGGAAATATGGGTGATTAAATTAGTCGCTATGCGATGTGCGGAAAACGATTTGTCGAAGTTTGACACGAAATATACAAAAATACGGAGGTGTGCCAACATGACGTACACATAGGATGATAGAATAGGTCCAGAACTTTAGTACTATACCACCCAAGGTACCGTAAAAACTTAGGTTTTGGAAATACGGGTGATTAAAATAGTCGCTTTGGATGTGTGGACAGTGATCCACCTAAGTTTGACATAAAATATAAAATAAATACGGCAGTGTGTCAGCATGACGTACACGTAGGGTGATGAAATAGGACCAGAACTTCTATATTATACCACCCAAGTTACCGTAAAAACTTAGGTTTTGGAAATATGGCTGATTAAAGTAGTCGCATTGAGATGTGCGGACAGCGATTTGTCAAAGTATGACATGAAAAATAAAATAAATACGGAAGTGTGCCAACATGACGTACACATAGGATGATAGAATAGGTCCTGAAATTTAGTATTATACCACCCAAGTTACCTTAAGAACTTAGGTTTTGGAAATATGGGTGATTAAATTAGTCGCTATGCGATGTGCGGACAACGATTTGTCTAAGTTTGACATGAAATATAAAAATAAATACGGAATTGTGGATACATGACGTACACGTAGGGTGATAGAATAGGACCAGAACTTCTGTATTATACCACCCAAGTTACCCGTAAAAACTTAGGTTTTGGAAATATGGCTGATTAAAGTAGTCGCATTGAGATGTGCGGACAGCGATTTGTCAAAGTATGACATGAAAAATAAAATAAATACGGAGGTGTGCCAACATGACGTACACATAGGATGATAGAATAGGTCCTGAAATTTAGTATTAAACCACCCAAGTTACCGTAAAAACTTAGGTTTTGGAAATATGGGTGATTAAATTAGTCGCTATGCGATGTGCGGACAACGATTTGTCTAGGTTTGACATGAAATATAAAATAAATACGGAATTGTGGATACATGACGTACACGTAGGGTGATAGAATAGGACCAGAACTTCTGTATTTTACCAACCAAGTTACCGTAAAAACCTAGGTTTTGGAAATATGGGTGATTAAATTAGTCGCTTTGGATGTGTGGACAGTGATCCACCTAAGTTTGACATAAAATATAAAATAAATACGGCAGTGTGTCAGCGTGACGTACACGTAGGGTGATGAAATAGGACCAGAACTTCTGTATTATACCACCCAAGTTACCGTAAAAACTTAGGTTTTGGAAATATGGCTGATTAAAGTAGTCGCATTGAGATGTGCGGACAGCGATTTGTCAAAGTATGACATGAAAAATAAAATAAATACGGAAGTGTGCCAACATGATGTACACATAGGATGATAGAATAGGTCCAGAACTTTAGTACTATACAACCCAAGTTACCGTAAAAACTTTGGTTTTGGAAATATGGCTGATTAAAGTAGTCGCATTGAGATGTGCAAACAGCGATTTGTCTAAGTTTGACATGAAATATAAAATTAAATACGGAATTGTGGATACATGACGTACACATAGGGTGATAGAATAGGACCAGAACTTCTGTATTATACCACCCAAGTTACCGTAAAAACTTAGGTTTTGGAAATATGGGTGATTAAATTAGTCGCTATGCGATGTGCGGACAACGATTTGTCTAAGTTTGACATGAAATATAAAAATAAATACGGAATTGTAGATACATGACGTACACATAGGGTGATAGAATAGGACCAGAACTTTAGTACTATACCACCCAAGTTACCTTAAAAACTTAGGTTTTGGAAATACGAGTGATTAAAATAGTCGCTTTGGATGTGTGGACAGCGATCCACCTAAGTTTGACATAAAATATAAAATAAATGCGGCAGTGTGTCAGCATAACGTACACGTAGGATGAAAGAATAGGACCAGAACTTTAGTACTATACCACCCAAGTTACGTTAAAAACTTAGGTTTTGGAAATATGGGTGATTAAACTAGTCGCTATGCGATGTGCGGACAACGATTTGTCTAAGTATGACATGAAATATAAAAATAAATACGGAATTGTGGATACATGACGTACACATAGGGTGATAGAATAGGACCAGAACTTCTGTATTATACCACCCAAGTTACCGTAAAAACTTAGGTTTTGGAAGTATGGCTGATTAAATTAGTCGCATTGAGATGTGCGGACAGCGATTTGTCAAAGTATGACATGAAAAATAAAATAAATACGGAAGTGTGCCAACATGACGTACATATAGGATGATAGAATAGGTCCTGAAATTTATACCACCCAAGTTACCTTAAAAACTTAGGTTTTGGAAATATGGGTGGTTAAATTAGTCGCTATGCGATGTGCGGACAACGATTTGTCTAAGTTTGACATGAAATATAAAAAATAAATACGGAATTGTGGATACATGACGTACACGTAGGCTGATAGAATAGGACCAGAACTTCTGTATTATACCACCCAAGTTACCGTAAAAACTTAGGTTTTGGAAATATGGCTGATTAAAGTAGTCGCATTGAGATGTGCGGACAGCGATTTGTCAAAGTATGACATGAAAAATAAAATAAATACGGAAGTGTGCCAACATGACGTACACATAGGATGATAGAATAGGTCCTGAAATTTAGGATTATACCACCCAAGTTACCTTAAAAACTTAGGTTTTGGAAATATGGGTGATTAAATTAGTCGCTTTGGATGTGTGGACAGTGATCCACCTAAGTTTGACATAAAATACAAAATAAATACGGCAGTGTGTCAGCATGACGTACACGTAGGGTGATGAAATAGGACCAGAACCTCTGTATTATACCACCCAAGTTACCGTAAAAACTTAGGTTTTGGAAATATGACTGATTAAAGTAGTCGCTATGCGATGTGCGGACAACGATTTGTCTAAGTTTGACATGAAATATAAAAATAAATACGGAATTGTAGATACATGACGTACACATAGGGTGATAGAATAGGACCAGAACTTCTGTATTATACCACCCAAGTTACCGTAAAAACTTAGGTTTTGGAAATATGGGTGATTAAATTAGTCGCTATGCGATGTGCGGAAAACGATTTGTCGAAGTTTGACACGAAATATACAAAAATACGGAGGTGTGCCAACATGACGTACACATAGGATGATAGAATAGGTCCAGAACTTTAGTACTATACCACCCAAGGTACCGTAAAAACTTAGGTTTTGGAAATACGGGTGATTAAAATAGTCGCTTTGGATGTGTGGACAGTGATCCACCTAAGTTTGACATAAAATATAAAATAAATACGGCAGTGTGTCAGCATGACGTACACGTAGGGTGATGAAATAGGACCAGAACTTCTATATTATACCACCCAAGTTACCGTAAAAACTTAGGTTTTGGAAATATGGCTGATTAAAGTAGTCGCATTGAGATGTGCGGACAGCGATTTGTCAAAGTATGACATGAAAAATAAAATAAATACGGAAGTGTGCCAACATGACGTACACATAGGATGATAGAATAGGTCCTGAAATTTAGTATTATACCACCCAAGTTACCTTAAAAACTTAGGTTTTGGAAATATGGGTGATTAAATTAGTCGCTATGCGATGTGCGGACAACGATTTGTCTAAGTTTGACATGAAATATAAAAATAAATACGGAATTGTGGATACATGACGTACACATAGGGTGATAGAATAGGACCAGAACTTCTGTATTATACCACCCAAGTTACCGTAAAAACTTAGGTTTTGGAAATATGGCTGATTAAAGTAGTCGCATTGAGATGTGCGGACAGCGATTTGTCAAAGTATGACATGAAAAATAAAATAAATCCGGAAGTGTGCCAACATGACGTACACATAGGATGATAGAATGGGTCCAGAACTTTAGTACTATACCACCCAAGTTACCTTAAAAACTTATGTTTTGGAAATATGGGTGATTAAATTAGTCGCTATGCGATGTGCGGACAACGATTTGTCTAAGTATGACATGAAATATAATAATAAATGCGGAGGTGTGCCAACATTACGTACACGTAGGGTGATAGAATAGGACCAGAACTTCTGTATTATACCACCCAAGTTACAGTAAAAACTTAGGTTTTGGAAATATGGCTGATTAAAGTAGTCGCATTGAGATGTGCGGACAGAGATTTGTCAAAGTATGACATGAAAAATAAAAAAAATACGGAGGTGTGCCAACATGACGTACACATAGGATGATAGAATAGGTCCAGAACTTTGGTACTATACCACCCAAGTTACCTTAAAAACTTAGGTTTTGGAAATACGGGTGATTAAAATAATCGCTTTGGATGTGTGGACAGCGATCCACCTAACTTTGACATAAAATATAAAATAAATACGGCAGTGTGTCAGCATGACGTACACGTAGGATGAAAGAATAGGACCAGAACTTTAGTACTATACCACCCAAGTTACCTTAAAAACTTAGGTTTTGGAAATATGGGTGATTAAATTAGTCGCTATGCGATGTGCGGACAACGATTTGTCTAAGTAAGACATGAAATATAATAATAAATACGGAGGTGTGCCAACATGACGTACACATAGGATGATAGAATAGGTCTAGATCTTTAGTGCTATACCACCCAAGTTACCTTAAAAACTTAGGTTTTGGAAATACGGGTGATTAAAATAGTCGCTTTGGATGTGTGGACAGTGATCCACCTAAGTTTGACATAAAATATAAAATAAATACGGCAGTTTGTCAGCATGACGTACACGTAGGGTGATAGAATAGGACCAGAACTTCTGTATTATACCACCCAAGTTACCGTAAAAACTTAGGTTTTGGAAATATGGGTGATTAAATTAGTTGCTATGCGATGTGCGGACAACGATTTGTCTAAGTATGACACGAAATATAAAAAAAATACGGAGGTGTGCCAACATGACGTACACGTAGGATGATAGAATGGGTCCAGAACTTTATTACTATACCACCCAAGTTACCTAAAAAACGTAGGTTTTGGAAATATGGGTGATTAAATTAGTCGCTATGCGATGTGCGGACAACGATTTGTCTAAGTTTGACATGAAATATAAAAATAAATACGGAGGTGTGCCAACATTACGTACATATAGGGTGATAGAATAGGACCAGAACTTCTGTATTATACCACCCAAGTTACCGTAAAAACTTAGGTTTTGGAAATATGGGTGATTAAATTAGTCGCTATGCGATGTTTGGACAACGATTTGTCTAAGTATGACATGAAATATATTAATAAATACGGAGGTGTGCCAACATTACGTACATATAGGGTGATAGAATAGGACCAGAACTTCTGTATTATACCACCCAAGTTACCGTAAAAACTTAGGTTTTGGAAATATGGCTGATTAAAGTAGTCGCATTGAGATGTGCGGACAGCGATTTGTCAAAGTATGACATGAAAAATAAAATAAATACGGAAGTGTGCCAACATGACGTACACATAGGGTGATAGAATAGGTCCTGAAATTTAGTATTATACCACCCAAGTTACCTTAAAAACTTAGGTTTTGGAAATATGGGTGATTAAATTAGTCGCTATGCGATGTGCGGACAACGATTTGTCTAAGTTTGACATGATATATAAAAATAAATACGGAATTGTGGATACATGACGTACACATAGGGTGATAGAATAGGACCAGAACTTCTGTATTATACCAACCAAGTTCTAATTTTAAATGACATTATTTTTGTAGGTGAGGTAGAATTGTCAAACCTATTCTATTTTGGGCTTCTCTCACCTTGGTATTTGCTGCAGAGCTGTTTGTTCAATATTCTGTTGAAACGGTGATATTTCAACGCCGTCAATAATTGTTCTTAACACTTATCACATAAAACACACATATTTACACACATAACAGTCTCTTACTACCCGATATTTCGCGGAACCAAAACAAACGTTCCGCGTCTTCAGGGGGGGTTTTCCCTAATTTTTGAAGTTGCCCGCACTTCCCGGTCACGCACACGCTGCGAGCGCCTGACGACAACTGACTAGGCTCGTCAGTTGTCGTCAGGCGCTCGCAGCGTGTGCGTGACCGGGAAGTGCGGGCAACTTCAAAAATTAGGGAAAACCCCCCCTGAAGACGCGGAACGTTTGTTTTGGTTCCGCGAAATATCGGGTAGTAAGAGACTGTTATGTGTGTAAATATGTGTGTTTTATGTGATAAGTGTTAAGAACAATTATTGACGGCGTTGAAATATCACCGTTTCAACAGAATATTGAACAAACAGCTCTGCAGCAAATACCAAGGTGAGAGAAGCCCAAAATAGAATAGGTTTGACCAACCAAGTTACCGTAAAAACTTAGGTTTTGAAAATATGGGTGATTAAATTAGTCGCTATGCGATGTGCGGACAACGATTTGTCTAAGTATGACATGAAATATAATAATAAATACGGAGGTGTGCCAACATTACGTACACGTAGGGTGATAGAATAGGACCAGAACTTCTGTATTATACCACCCAAGTTACCGTAAAAACTTAGGTTTTGGAAATATGGCTGATTAAATTAGTCGCTATGCGATGTGCGGACAACGATTTGTCGAAGTTTGACACGAAATATAAAAAACTTACGGAGGTGTGCCAACATGACGTACACATAGGATGATAGAATAGGTCCAGAACTTTAGTACTATACCACCCAAGTTACCTTAAAAACTTAGGTTTTGGAAATACGGGTGATTAAAATAGTCGCTTTGGATGTGTGGACAGTGATCCACCTAAGTTTGACATAAAATATAAAATAAATACGGCAGTGTGTCAGCATGACGTACACGTAGGGTGATGAAATAGGACCAGAACGTCTGTATTATACCACCCAAGTTACCGTAAAAACTTAGGTTTTGGAAATATGGCTGATTAAAATAGTAACATTGAGATGTGCGGACAGCGATTTGTCAAAGTATGACATGAAATATAAAATAAATACGCAGTGTGTCAGCATGACGTACACGTAGGATGAAAGAATAGGACCAGAACTTTAGTACTTTACCACCCAAGTTACCTTAAAAACTTAGGTTTTGGAAATATGGGTGATTAAATTAGTCGCTATGCGATCTGCGGACAACGATTTGTCTAAGTATGACATGAAATATAATAATAAATACGGAGGTGTGCCAACATTACGTACACGTAGGGTGATAGAATAGGACCAGAACTTCTGTATTATACCACCCAAGTTACCGTAAAAACTTAGGTTTTGGAAATATGGCTGATTAAAGTAGTCGCATTGAGATGTGCGGACAGAGATTTGTCGAAGTTTGACACGAAATATAAAAAAAAATATGGAGGTGTGCCAACATGACGTACACATAGGATGATAGAATAGGTCCAGAACTTTAATACTATACCACCCAAGTTACCGTAAAAACTTAGGTTTTGGAAATATGGGTGATTAAAGTAGTCGCATTGAGATGTGCGGACAGCGATTTGTCTAAGTTTGACATGAAATATAAAAATAAATACGGAATTGTGGATACATGACGTACACATAGGGTGATAGAATAGGACCAGAACTTCTGTATTATACCACCCAAGTTACCGTAAAAACTTAGGTTTTGGAAATATGGGTGATTACATTAGTCGCTATGCGATGTGCGGACAACGATTTGTCGAAGTTTGACACGAAATATAAAAAAAATACGGAGGTGTGCCAACATGACGTTTACATAGGATGATAGAATAGGTCCAGAACTTTAGTACTATACCACCCAAGTAAAACCTTAAAAACTTAGGTTTTGGAAATACGGGTGATTAAAATAGTCGCTTTGGATGTGTGGACAGCGATCCACCTAAGTTTGACATAAAATATAAAATAAATACGGCAGTGTGTCAGCATGACGTACACGTAGGATGGAAGAATAGGACCAGAACTTTAGTACTATACCACCCAAGTTACCTTAAAAACTTAGGTTTTGGAAATATGGGTGATTAAATTAGTCGCTATGCGATGTGCGGACAACGATTTGTCTAAGTATGACATGAAATATAAAAATAAATACGGAATTTTGGATACATGACGTACACATTGGGTGATAGAATAGGATTAGAACTATATTATTATACCACTCAGGTTAACGTCAAAACTTAGGTTTTGGAAATACGGGTGATTAAAATAGTCGCTTTGGATGTGTGGACAGCGATCCACCTAAGTTTGACATAAAATATAAAATAAATACGGCAGTGTGTCAGCATGACGTACACGTAGGATGAAGGAATAGGACCAGAACTTTAGTACTATACCACCCAAGTTACCTTAAAAACTTAGGTTTTGGAAATATGGGTGATTAAATTAGTCGCTATGCGAAGTGCGGACAACGTATGCGATGTGCGGACAACGATTTGTCTAAGTATGACATGAAATATAATAATAAATACGGAGGTGTGCCAACATTACGTACACGTAGGGTGATAGAATAGGACCAGAACTTCTGTATTATACCACCCAAGTTACCGTAAAAACGTAGGTTTTGGAAATATGGCTGATTAAAGTAGTCGCATAGAGATGTGCGGACAGAGATTTGTCGAAGTTTGACACGAAATATAAAAAAAATACGGAGGTGTGCCAACATGACGTACACATAGGATGATAGAATAGGTCCAGAACTTTAGTACTATACCACCCAAGTTACCTTAAAAACTTAGGTTTTGGAAATACGGGTGATTAAAATAGTCGCTTTGTATGTGTGGACAGTGATCCACCTAACTTTGACATAAAATATAAAATAAATACGGCAGTGTGTCAGCATGACGTACACGTAGGGTGATGAAATAGGACCAGAACTTCTGCATTATACCACCCAAGTTACCGTAAAAACTTAGGTTTTGGAAATATGGCTGATTAAAGTAGTCGCATTGAGATGTGCGGACAGCGATTTGTCAAAGTATGACATGAAAAATAAAATAAATACGGAAGTGTGCCAACATGACGTACACATAGGATGATAGAATAGGTCCTGAAATTTAGTATTATACCACCCAAGTTACCTTAAAAACTTAGGTTTTGGAAATATGGGTGATTAAATTAGTCGCTATGCGATCTGCGGACAACGATTTGTCTAAGTATGACATGAAATATAATAATAAATACGGAGGTGTGCCAACATTACGTACACGTAGGGTGATAGAATAGGACCAGAACTTCTGTATTATACCACCCAAGTTACCGTAAAAACTTAGGTTTTGGAAATATGGCTGATTAAAGTAGTCGCATTGAGATGTGCGGACAGAGATTTGTCGAAGTTTGACACGAAATATAAAAAAAATATGGAGGTGTGCCAACATGACGTACACATAGGATGATAGAATAGGTCCAGAACTTTAATACTACACCACCCAAGTTACCGTAAAAACTTAGGTTTTGGAAATATGGGTGATTAAAGTAGTCGCATTGAGATGTGCGGACAGCGATTTGTCTAAGTTTGACATGAAATATAAAAATAAATACGGAATTGTGGATACATGACGTACACATAGGGTGATAGAATAGGACCAGAACTTCTGTATTATACCACCCAAGTTACCGTAAAAACTTAGGTTTTGGAAATATGGGTGATTACATTAGTCGCTATGCGATGTGCGGACAACGATTTGTCGAAGTTTGACACGAAATATAAAAAAAATACGGAGGTGTGCCAACATGACGTTTACATAGGATGATAGAATTGGTCCAGAACTTTAGTAGTATACCACCAAAGTAAAACCTTAAAAACTTAGGTTTTGGAAATACGGGTGATTAAAATAGTCGCTTTGGATGTGTGGACAGCGATCCACCTAAGTTTGACATAAAATATAAAATAAATACGGCAGTGTGTCAGCATGACGTACACGTAGGATGAAGGAATAGGACCAGAACTTTAGTACTATACCACCCAAGTTACCTTAAAAACTTAGGTTTTGGAAATATGGGTGATTAAATTAGTCGCTATGCGATGTGCAGACAACGTATGCGATGTGCGGACAACGATTTGTCTAAGTATGACATGAAATATAATAATAAATACGGAGGTGTGCCAACATTACGTACACGTAGGGTGATAGAATAGGACCAGAACTTCTGTATTATACCACCCAAGTTACCGTAAAAACGTAGGGTTTGGAAATATGGCTGATTAAAGTAGTCGCATTGAGATGTGCGGACAGAGATTTGTCGAAGTTTGACACGAAATATAAAAAAAATACGGAGGTGTGCCAACATGACGTACACATAGGATGATAGAATAGGTCCAGAACTTTAGTACTATACCACCCAAGTTACCTTAAAAACTTAGGTTTTGGAAATACGGGTGATTAAAATAGTCGCTTTGTATGTGTGGACAGTGATCCACCTAAGTTTGACATAAAATATAAAATAAATACGGCAGTGTGTCAGCATGACGTACACGTAGGGTGATGAAATAGGACCAGAACTTCTGTATTATACCACCCAAGTTACCGTAAAAACTTAGGTTTTGGAAATATGGCTGATTAAATTAGTCGCTATGCGATCTGCGGACAACGATTTGTCTAAGTATGACATGAAATATAATAATAAATACGGAGGTGTGCCAACATTACGTACACGTAGGGTGATAGAATAGGACCAGAACTTCTGTATTATACCACCTAAGTTACCGTAAAAACTTAGGTTTTGGAAATATGGCTGATTAAAGTAGTCGCATTGAGATGTGCGGACAGAGATTTGTCGAAGTTTGACACGAAATATAAAAAAAAATATGGAGGTGTGCCAACATGACGTACACATAGGATGATAGAATAGGTCCAGAACTTTAATACTATACCACCCAAGTTACCGTAAAAACTTAGGTTTTGGAAATATGGGTGATTAAAGTAGTCGCATTGAGATGTGCGGACAGCGATTTGTCTAAGTTTGACATGAAATATAAAAATAAATACGGAATTGTGGATACATGACGTACACATAGGGTGATAGAATAGGACCAGAACTTCTGTATTATACCACCCAAGTTACCGTAAAAACTTAGGTTTTGGAAATATGGGTGATTACATTAGTCGCTATGCGATGTGCGGACAGAGATTTGTCGAAGTTTGACACGAAATATAAAAAAAATACGGAGGTGTGCCAACATGACGTTTACATAGGATGATAGAATAGGTCCAGAACTTTAGTACTATACCACCCAAGAAAAACCTTAAAAACTTAGGTTTTGGAAATACGGGTGATTAAAATAGTCGCTTTGGATGTGTGGACAGCGATCCACCTAAGTTTGACATAAAATATAAAATAAATACGGCAGTGTGTCAGCATGACGTACACGTAGGATGGAAGAATAGGACCAGAACTTTAGTACTATACCACCCAAGTTACCTTAAAAACTTAGGTTTTGGAAATATGGGTGATTAAATTAGTCGCTATGCGATGTGCGGCCAACGATTTGTCTAAGTATGACATGAAATATAAAAATAAATACGGAATTTTGGATACATGACGTACACATTGGGTGATAGAATAGGATTAGAACTATATTATTATACCACTCAGGTTAACGTCAAAACTTAGGTTTTGGAAATACGGGTGATTAAAATAGTCGCTTTGGATGTGTGGACAGCGATCCACCTAAGTTTGACATAAAATATAAAATAAATACGGCAGTGTGTCAGCATGACGTACACGTAGGATGAAGGAATAGGACCAGAACTTTAGTACTATACCACCCAAGTTACCTTAAAAACTTAGGTTTTGGAAATATGGGTGATTAAATTAGTCGCTATGCGATGTGCGGACAACGATTTGTCTAAGTTTGACATGATATATAAAAATAAATACGGAATTGTGGATACATGACGTACACATAGGATGATAGAATAGGTCCAGAACTTAAGTACTATACCACCCAAGTTACCTTAAAAACTTAGGTTTTGGAAATATGGCTGATTAAAGTAGTAACATTGAGATGTGCGGACAGCGATTTGTCAAAGTATGACATGAAATATAAAATAAATACGCAGTGTGTCAGCATGACGTACACATAGGATGATAGAATAGGTCCAGAACTTAAGTACTATACCACCCAAGTTACCGTAAAAACTTAGGTTTTGGAAATACGGGTGATTAAAATAGTCGCTTTGGATGTGTGGACAGCGATCCACCTAAGTTTGACATAAAATATAAAAAAAATACGGCAGTGTGTCAGCATGACGTACACGTAGGATGAAGGAATAGGACCAGAACTTTAGTACTATACCACCCAAGTTACCTTAAAAACTTAGGTTTTGGAAATATGGGTGATTAAATTAGTCGCTATGCGATGTGCAGACAACGTATGCGATGTGCGGACAACGATTTGTCTAAGTATGACATGAAATATAATAATAAATACGGAGGTGTGCCAACATTACGTACACGTAGGGTGATAGAATAGGACCAGAACTTCTGTATTATACCACCCAAGTTACCGTAAAAACGTAGGGTTTGGAAATATGGCTGATTAAAGTAGTCGCATTGAGATGTGCGGACAGAGATTTGTCGAAGTTTGACACGAAATATAAAAAAAATACGGAGGTGTGCCAACATGACGTACACATAGGATGATAGAATAGGTCCAGAACTTTAGTACTATACCACCCAAGTTACCTTAAAAACTTAGGTTTTGGAAATACGGGTGATTAAAATAGTCGCTTTGTATGTGTGGACAGTGATCCACCTAAGTTTGACATAAAATATAAAATAAATACGGCAGTGTGTCAGCATGACGTACACGTAGGGTGATGAAATAGGACCAGAACTTCTGTATTATACCACCCAAGTTACCGTAAAAACTTAGGTTTTGGAAATATGGCTGATTAAATTAGTCGCTATGCGATCTGCGGACAACGATTTGTCTAAGTATGACATGAAATATAATAATAAATACGGAGGTGTGCCAACATTACGTACACGTAGGGTGATAGAATAGGACCAGAACTTCTGTATTATACCACCTAAGTTACCGTAAAAACTTAGGTTTTGGAAATATGGCTGATTAAAGTAGTCGCATTGAGATGTGCGGACAGAGATTTGTCGAAGTTTGACACGAAATATAAAAAAAAATATGGAGGTGTGCCAACATGACGTACACATAGGATGATAGAATAGGTCCAGAACTTTAATACTATACCACCCAAGTTACCGTAAAAACTTAGGTTTTGGAAATATGGGTGATTAAAGTAGTCGCATTGAGATGTGCGGACAGCGATTTGTCTAAGTTTGACATGAAATATAAAAATAAATACGGAATTGTGGATACATGACGTACACATAGGGTGATAGAATAGGTCCTGAAATTTAGTATTATACCACCCAAGTTACCTTAAAAACTTAGGTTTTGGAAATATGGGTGATTAAATTAGTCGCTATGCGATCTGCGGACAACGATTTGTCTAAGTATGACATGAAATATAATAATAAATACGGAGGTGTGCCAACATTACGTACACGTAGGGTGATAGAATAGGACCAGAACTTCTGTATTATACCACCCAAGTTACCGTAAAAACTTAGGTTTTGGAAATATGGCTGATTAAAGTAGTCGCATTGAGATGTGCGGACAGAGATTTGTCGAAGTTTGACACGAAATATAAAAAAAAATATGGAGGTGTGCCAACATGACGTACACATAGGATGATAGAATAGGTCCAGAACTTTAATACTACACCACCCAAGTTACCGTAAAAACTTAGGTTTTGGAAATATGGGTGATTAAAGTAGTCGCATTGAGATGTGCGGACAGCGATTTGTCTAAGTTTGACATGAAATATAAAAATAAATACGGAATTGTGGATACATGACGTACACATAGGGTGATAGAATAGGACCAGAACTTCTGTATTATACCACCCAAGTTACCGTAAAAACTTAGGTTTTGGAAATATGGGTGATTACATTAGTCGCTATGCGATGTGCGGACAACGATTTGTCGAAGTTTGACACGAAATATAAAAAAAATACGGAGGTGTGCCAACATGACGTTTACATAGGATGATAGAATAGGTCCAGAACTTTAGTAGTATACCACCCAAGTAAAACCTTAAAAACTTAGGTTTTGGAAATACGGGTGATTAAAATAGTCGCTTTGGATGTGTGGACAGCGATCCACCTAAGTTTGACATAAAATATAAAATAAATACGGCAGTGTGTCAGCATGACGTACACGTAGGATGAAGGAATAGGACCAGAACTTTAGTACTATACCACCCAAGTTACCTTAAAAACTTAGGTTTTGGAAATATGGGTGATTAAATTAGTCGCTATGCGATGTGCAGACAACGTATGCGATGTGCGGACAACGATTTGTCTAAGTATGACATGAAATATAATAATAAATACGGAGGTGTGCCAACATTACGTACACGTAGGGTGATAGAATAGGACCAGAACTTCTGTATTATACCACCCAAGTTACCGTAAAAACGTAGGGTTTGGAAATATGGCTGATTAAAGTAGTCGCATTGAGATGTGCGGACAGAGATTTGTCGAAGTTTGACACGAAATATAAAAAAATACGGAGGTGTGCCAACATGACGTACACATAGGATGATAGAATAGGTCCAGAACTTTAGTACTATACCACCCAAGTTACCTTAAAAACTTAGGTTTTGGAAATACGGGTGATTAAAATAGTCGCTTTGTATGTGTGGACAGTGATCCACCTAAGTTTGACATAAAATATAAAATAAATACGGCAGTGTGTCAGCATGACGTACACGTAGGGTGATGAAATAGGACCAGAACTTCTGTATTATACCACCCAAGTTACCGTAAAAACTTAGGTTTTGGAAATATGGCTGATTAAATTAGTCGCTATGCGATCTGCGGACAACGATTTGTCTAAGTATGACATGAAATATAATAATAAATACGGAGGTGTGCCAACATTACGTACACGTAGGGTGATAGAATAGGACCAGAACTTCTGTATTATACCACCTAAGTTACCGTAAAAACTTAGGTTTTGGAAATATGGCTGATTAAAGTAGTCGCATTGAGATGTGCGGACAGAGATTTGTCGAAGTTTGACACGAAATATAAAAAAAAATATGGAGGTGTGCCAACATGACGTACACATAGGATGATAGAATAGGTCCAGAACTTTAATACTATACCACCCAAGTTACCGTAAAAACTTAGGTTTTGGAAATATGGGTGATTAAAGTAGTCGCATTGAGATGTGCGGACAGCGATTTGTCTAAGTTTGACATGAAATATAAAAATAAATACGGAATTGTGGATACATGACGTACACATAGGGTGATAGAATAGGACCAGAACTTCTGTATTATACCACCCAAGTTACCGTAAAAACTTAGGTTTTGGAAATATGGGTGATTACATTAGTCGCTATGCGATGTGCGGACAGAGATATGTCGAAGTTTGACACGAAATATAAAAAAAATACGGAGGTGTGCCAACATGACGTTTACATAGGATGATAGAATAGGTCCAGAACTTTAGTACTATACCACCCAAGAAAAACCTTAAAAACTTAGGTTTTGGAAATACGGGTGATTAAAATAGTCGCTTTGGATGTGTGGACAGCGATCCACCTAAGTTTGACATAAAATATAAAATAAATACGGCAGTGTGTCAGCATGACGTACACGTAGGATGGAAGAATAGGACCAGAACTTTAGTACTATACCACCCAAGTTACCTTAAAAACTTAGGTTTTGGAAATATGGGTGATTAAATTAGTCGCTATGCGATGTGCGGACAACGATTTGTCTAAGTATGACATGAAATATAAAAATAAATACGGAATTTTGGATACATGACGTACACATTGGGTGATAGAATAGGATTAGAACTATATTATTATACCACTCAGGTTAACGTCAAAACTTAGGTTTTGGAAATACGGGTGATTAAAATAGTCGCTTTGGATGTGTGGACAGCGATCCACCTAAGTTTGACATAAAATATAAAATAAATACGGCAGTGTGTCAGCATGACGTACACGTAGGATGAAGGAATAGGACCAGAACTTTAGTACTATACCACCCAAGTTACCTTAAAAACTTAGGTTTTGGAAATATGGGTGATTAAATTAGTCGCTATGCGATGTGCGGACAACGATTTGTCTAAGTTTGACATGATATATAAAAATAAATACGGAATTGTGGATACATGACGTACACATAGGATGTTAGAATAGGTCCAGAACTTAAGTACTATACCACCCAAGTTACCTTAAAAACTTAGGTTTTGGAAATATGGCTGATTAAAGTAGTAACATTGAGATGTGCGGACAGCGATTTGTCAAAGTATGACATGAAATATAAAATAAATACGCAGTGTGTCAGCATGACGTACACGTAGGATGAAAGAATAGGACCAGAACTTTAGTACTTTACCACCCAAGTTACCTTAAAAACTTAGGTTTTGGAAATATGGGTGATTAAATTAGTCGCTATGCGATCTGCGGACAACGATTTGTCTAAGTATGACATGAAATATAATAATAAATACGGAGGTGTGCCAACATTACGTACACGTAGGGTGATAGAATAGGACCAGAACTTCTGTATTATACCACCCAAGTTACCGTAAAAACTTAGGTTTTGGAAATATGGGTGATTAAAGTAGTCGCATTGAGATGTGCGGACAGCGATTTGTCTAAGTTTGACATGAAATATAAAAATAAATACGGAATTGTGGATACATGACGTACACATAGGGTGATAGAATAGGACCAGAACTTCTGTATTATACCACCCAAGTTACCGTAAAAACTTAGGTTTTGGAAATATGGGTGATTACATTAGTCGCTATGCGATGTGCGGACAACGATTTGTCGAAGTTTGACACGAAATATAAAAAAAATACGGAGGTGTGCCAACATGACGGTTACATAGGATGATAGAATAGGTCCAGAACTTTAGTACTATACCACCCAAGTAAAACCTTAAAAACTTAGGTTTTGGAAATACGGGTGATTAAAATAGTCGCTTTGGATGTGTGGACAGCGATCCACCTAAGTTTGACATAAAATATAAAATAAATACGGCAGTGTGTCAGCATGACGTACACGTAGGATGAAGGAATAGGACCAGAACTTTAGTATTATACCACCCAAGTTACCTTAAAAACTTAGGTTTTGGAAATATGGGTGATTAAATTAGTCGCTATGCGATGTGCAGACAACGTATGCGATGTGCGGACAACGATTTGTCTAAGTATGACATGAAATATAATAATAAATACGGAGGTGTGCCAACATTACGTACACGTAGGGTGATAGAATAGGACCAGAACTTCTGTATTATACCAACCAAGTTACCGTAAAAACGTAGGTTATGGAAATATGGCTGATTAAAGTAGTCGCATTGAGATGTGCGGACAGAGATTTGTCGAAGTTTGTGACGAAATATAAAAAAAATACGGAGGTGTGCCAACATGACGTACACATAGGATGATAGAATAGGTCCAGAACTTTAGTACTATACCACCCAAGTTACCTTAAAAACTTAGGTTTTGGAAATACGGGTGATTAAAATAGTCGCTTTGTATGTGTGGACAGTGATCCACCTAAGTTTGACATAAAATATAAAATAAATACGGCAGTGCGTCAGCATGACGTACACGTAGGGTGATGAAATAGGACCAGAACTTCTGTATTATACCACCCAAGTTACCGTAAAAACTTAGGTTTTGGAAATATGGCTTATTAAAGTAGTCGCATTGAGATGTGCGGACAGCGATTTGTCAAAGTATGACATGAAAAATAAAATAAATACGGAAGTGTGCCAACATGACGTACACATAGGATGATAGAATAGGTCCTGAAATTTAGTATTATACCACCCAAGTTACCTTAAAAACTTAGGTTTTGGAAATATGGGTGATTAAATTAGTCGCTATGCGATCTGCGGACAACGATTTGTCTAAGTATGACATGAAATATAAAAATAAATACGGAATTTTGGATACATGACGTACACATTGGGTGATAGAATAGGATTAAAACTATATTATTATACCACTCAGGTTAACGTCAAAACTTAGGTTTTGGAAATACGGGTGATTAAAATAGTCGCTTTGGATGTGTGGACAGCGATCCACCTAAGTTTGACATAAAATATAAAATAAATACGGCAGTGTGTCAGCATGACGTACACGTAGGATGAAAGAATAGGACCAGAACTTTAGTACTATACCACCCAAGTTACCTTAAAAACTTAGGTTTTGGAAATTTGGGTGATTAAATTAGTCGCTATGCGATGTGCGGACAACGATTTGTCTAAGTTTGACATGAAATATAAAAATAAATACGGAATTGTGGATACATGACGTACACATAGGGTGATAGAATAGGACCAGAACTTCTGTATTATACCACCCAAGTTACCATAAAAACTTAGGTTTTGGAAATATGGCTGATTAAAGTAGTCGCATTGAGATGTGCGGACAGCGATTTGTCAAAGTATGACATGAAAAATAAAATAATTACGGAAGTGTGCCAACATGACGTACACATAGGATGAAAGAATAGGTCCTGAAATTTAGTATTATACCACCCAAGTTACCTTAAAAACTTAGGTTTTGGAAATATGGGTGATTAAATTAGTCGCTATGCGATGTGCGGACAACAATTTGTCTAAGTATGACATGAAATATAATAATAAATACGGAGGTGTGCCAACATTACGTACATATAGGGTGATAGAATAGGACCAGAACTTCTGTATTATACCACACAAGTTACCGTAAAAACTTAGGTTTTGGAAATATGGGTGATTAAATTAGTCGCTATGCGATGTTTGGACAACGATTTGTCTAAGTATGACATGAAATATAATAATAAATACGGAGGTGTGCCAACATTACGTACATATAGGGTGATAGAATAGGACCAGAACTTCTGTATTATACCACCCAAGTTACCGTAAAAACTTAGGTTTTGGAAATATGGCTGATTAAAGTAGTCGCATTGAGATGTGCGGACAGCGATTTGTCAAAGTATGACATGAAAAATAAAATAAATACGGAAGTGTGCCAACATGTCGTACACATAGGGTGATAGAATAGGTCCTGAAATTTAGTATTATACCACCCAAGTTACCTTAAAAACTTAGGTTTTGGAAATATGGGTGATTAAATTAGTCGCTATGCGATGTGCGGACAACGATTTGTCTAAGTTTGACATGATATATAAAAATAAATACGGAATTGTGGATACATGACGTACACATAGGGTGATAGAATAGGACCAGAACTTCTGTATTATACCAACCAAGTTACCGTAAAAACTTAGGTTTTGGAAATATGGCTGATTAAATTAGTCGCTATGCGATGTGCGGACAACGATTTGTCGAAGTTTGACACGAAATATAAAAAACTTACGGAGGTGTGCCAACATGACGTACACATAGGATGATAGAATAGGTCCAGAACTTTAGTACTATACCACCCAAGTTACCTTAAAAACTTAGGTTTTGGAAATACGGGTGATTAAAATAGTCGCTTTGGATGTGTGGACAGTGATCCACCTAAGTTTGACATAAAATATAAAATAAATACGCAGTGTGTCAGCATGACGTACACGTAGGATGAAAGAATAGGACCAGAACTTTAGTACTTTACCACCCAAGTTACCTTAAAAACTTAGGTTTTGGAAATATGGGTGATTAAATTAGTCGCTATGCGATCTGCGGACAACGATTTGTCTAAGTATGACATGAAATATAATAATAAATACGGAGGTGTGCCAACATTACGTACACGTAGGGTGATAGAATAGGACCAGAACTTCTGTATTATACCACCCAAGTTACCGTAAAAACTTAGGTTTTGGAAATATGGCTGATTAAAGTAGTCGCATTGAGATGTGCGGACAGAGATTTGTCGAAGTTTGACACGAAATATAAAAAAAATATGGAGGTGTGCCAACATGACGTACACATAGGATGATAGAATAGGTCCAGAACTTTAATACTACACCACCCAAGTTACCGTAAAAACTTAGGTTTTGGAAATATGGGTGATTAAAGTAGTCGCATTGAGATGTGCGGACAGCGATTTGTCTAAGTTTGACATGAAATATAAAAATAAATACGGAATTGTGGATACATGACGTACACATAGGGTGATAGAATAGGACCAGAACTTCTGTATTATACCACCCAAGTTACCGTAAAAACTTAGGTTTTGGAAATATGGGTGATTACATTAGTCGCTATGCGATGTGCGGACAACGATTTGTCGAAGTTTGACACGAAATATAAAAAAAATACGGAGGTGTGCCAACATGACGTTTACATAGGATGATAGAATAGGTCCAGAACTTTAGTACTATACCACCCAAGTAAAACCTTAAAAACTTAGGTTTTGGAAATACGGGTGATTAAAATAGTCGCTTTGGATGTGTGGACAGCGATCCACCTAAGTTTGACATAAAATATAAAATAAATACGGCAGTGTGTCAGCATGACGTACACGTAGGATGAAGGAATAGGACCAGAACTTTAGTACTATACCACCCAAGTTACCTTAAAAACTTAGGTTTTGGAAATATGGGTGATTAAATTAGTCGCTATGCGATGTGCAGACAACGTATGCGATGTGCGGACAACGATTTGTCTAAGTATGACATGAAATATAATAATAAATACGGAGGTGTGCCAACATTACGTACACGTAGGGTGATAGAATAGGACCAGAACTTCGGTATTATACCACCCAAGTTACCGTAAAAATGTAGGTTTTGGAAATATGGCTGATTAAAGTAGTCGCATTGAGATGTGCGGACAGAGATTTGTCGAAGTTTGACACGAAATATAAAAAAAATACGGAGGTGTGCCAACATGACGTACACATAGGATGATAGAATAGGTCCAGAACTTTAGTACTATACCACCCAAGTTACCTTAAAAACTTAGGTTTTGGAAATACGGGTGATTAAAATAGTCGCTTTGTATGTGTGGACAGTGATCCACCTAAGTTTGACATAAAATATAAAATAAATACGGCAGTGTGTCAGCATGACGTACACGTAGGGTGATGAAATAGGACCAGAACTTCTGTATTATACCACCCAAGTTACCGTAAAAACTTAGGTTTTGGAAATATGGCTGATTAAAGTAGTCGCATTGAGATGTGCGGACAGCGATTTGTCAAAGTATGACATGAAAAATAAAATAAATACGGAAGTGTGCCAACATGACGTACACATAGGATGATAGAATAGGTCCTGAAATTTAGTATTATACCACCCAAGTTACCTTAAAAACTTAGGTTTTGGAAATATGGGTGATTAAATTAGTCGCTATGCGATCTGCGGACAACGATTTGTCTAAGTATGACATGAAATATAATAATAAATACGGAGGAGTGCCAACATTACGTACACGTAGGGTGATAGAATAGGACCAGAACTTCTGTATTATACCACCCAAGTTACCGTAAAAACTTAGGTTTTGGAAATATGGCTGATTAAAGTAGTCGCATTGAGATGTGTGGACAGAGATTTGTCGAAGTTTGACACGAAATATAAAAAAATATGGAGGTGTGCCAACATGACGTACACATAGGATGATAGAATAGGTCCAGAACTTTAGTACTATACCACCCAAGTTACCGTAAAAACTTAGGTTTTGGAAATATGGGTGATTAAAGTAGTCGCTTTGAGATGTGCGGACAGCGATTTGTCTAAGTTTGACATGAAATATAAAAATAAATACGGAATTGTGGATACATGACGTACACATAGGGTGATAGAATAGGACCAGAACTTCTGTATTATACCACCCAAGTTACCATAAAAACTTAGGTTTTGGAAATATGGCTGATTAAAGTAGTCGCATTGAGATGTGCGGACAGCGATTTGTCAAAGTATGACATGAAAAATAAAATAATTACGGAAGTGTGCCAACATGACGTACACATAGGATGAAAGAATAGGTCCTGAAATTTAGTATTATACCACCCAAGTTACCTTAAAAACTTAGGTTTTGGAAATATGGGTGATTAAATTAGTCACTATGCGATGTGCGGACAACAATTTGTCTAAGTATGACATGAAATATAATAATAAATACGGAGGTGTGCCAATATTACGTACATATAGGGTGATAGAATAGGACCAGAACTTCTGTATTATACCACACAAGTTACCGTAAAAACTTAGGTTTTGGAAATATGGGTGATTAAATTAGTCGCTATGCGATGTTTGGACAACGATTTGTCTAAGTATGACATGAAATATAATAATAAATACGGAGGTGTGCCAACATTACGTACATATAGGGTGATAGAATAGGACCAGAACTTCTGTATTATACCACCCAAGTTACCGTAAAAACTTAGGTTTTGGAAATATGGCTGATTAAAGTAGTCGCATTGAGATGTGCGGACAGCGATTTGTCAAAGTATGACATGAAAAATAAAATAAATACGGAAGTGTGCCAACATGACGTACACATAGGGTGATAGAATAGGTCCTGAAATTTAGTATTATACCACCCAAGTTACCTTAAAAACTTAGGTTTTGGAAATATGGGTGATTAAATTAGTCGCTATGCGATGTGCGGACAACGATTTGTCTAAGTTTGACATGATATATAAAAATAAATACGGAATTGTGGATACATGACGTACACATAGGGTGATAGAATAGGACCAGAACTTCTGTATTATACCAACCAAGTTACCGTAAAAACTTAGGTTTTGGAAATATGGCTGATTAAATTAGTCGCTATGCGATGTGCGGACAACGATTTGTCGAAGTTTGACACGAAATATAAAAAACTTACGGAGGTGTGCCAACATGACGTACACATAGGATGATAGAATAGGTCCAGAACTTTAGTACTATACCACCCAAGTTACCTTAAAAACTTAGGTTTTGGAAATACGGGTGATTAAAATAGTCGCTTTGGATGTGTGGACAGTGATCCACCTAAGTTTGACATAAAATATAAAATAAATACGCAGTGTGTCAGCATGACGTACACGTAGGATGAAAGAATAGGACCAGAACTTTAGTACTTTACCACCCAAGTTACCTTAAAAACTTAGGTTTTGGAAATATGGGTGATTAAATTAGTCGCTATGCGATCTGCGGACAACGATTTGTCTAAGTATGACATGAAATATAATAATAAATACGGAGGTGTGCCAACATTACGTACACGTAGGGTGATAGAATAGGACCAGAACTTCTGTATTATACCACCCAAGTTACCGTAAAAACTTAGGTTTTGGAAATATGGCTGATTAAAGTAGTCGCATTGAGATGTGCGGACAGAGATTTGTCGAAGTTTGACACGAAATATAAAAAAAATATGGAGGTGTGCCAACATGACGTACACATAGGATGATAGAATAGGTCCAGAACTTTAATACTACACCACCCAAGTTACCGTAAAAACTTAGGTTTTGGAAATATGGGTGATTAAAGTAGTCGCATTGAGATGTGCGGACAGCGATTTGTCTAAGTTTGACATGAAATATAAAAATAAATACGGAATTGTGGATACATGACGTACACATAGGGTGATAGAATAGGACCAGAACTTCTGTATTATACCACCCAAGTTACCGTAAAAACTTAGGTTTTGGAAATATGGGTGATTACATTAGTCGCTATGCGATGTGCGGACAACGATTTGTCGAAGTTTGACACGAAATATAAAAAAAATACGGAGGTGTGCCAACATGACGTTTACATAGGATGATAGAATAGGTCCAGAACTTTAGTAGTATACCACCCAAGTAAAACCTTAAAAACTTAGGTTTTGGAAATATGGGTGATTAAAATAGTCGCTTTGGATGTGTGGACAGCGATCCACCTAAGTTTGACATAAAATATAAAATAAATACGGCAGTGTGTCAGCATGACGTACACGTAGGATGAAGGAATAGGACCAGAACTTTAGTACTATACCACCCAAGTTACCTTAAAAACTTAGGTTTTGGAAATATGGGTGATTAAATTAGTCGCTATGCGATGTGCAGACAACGTATGCGATGTGCGGACAACGATTTGTCTAAGTATGACATGAAATATAATAATAAATACGGAGGTGTGCCAACATTACGTACACGTAGGGTGATAGAATAGGACCAGAACTTCGGTATTATACCACCCAAGTTACCGTAAAAACGTAGGTTTTGGAAATATGGCTGATTAAAGTAGTCGCATTGAGATGTGCGGACAGAGATTTGTCGAAGTTTGACACGAAATATAAAAAAAATACGGAGGTGTGCCAACATGACGTACACATAGGATGATAGAATAGGTCCAGAACTTTAGTACTATACCACCCAAGTTACCTTAAAAACTTAGGTTTTGGAAATACGGGTGATTAAAATAGTCGCTTTGTATGTGTGGACAGTGATCCACCTAAGTTTGACATAAAATATAAAATAAATACGGCAGTGTGTCAGCATGACGTACACGTAGGGTGATGAAATAGGACCAGAACTTCTGTATTATACCACCCAAGTTACCGTAAAAACTTAGGTTTTGGAAATATGGCTGATTAAAGTAGTCGCATTGAGATGTGCGGACAGCGATTTGTCAAAGTATGACATGAAAAATAAAATAAATACGGAAGTGTGCCAACATGACGTACACATAGGATGATAGAATAGGTCCTGAAATTTAGTATTATACCACCCAAGTTACCTTAAAAACTTAGGTTTTGGAAATATGGGTGATTAAATTAGTCGCTATGCGATCTGCGGACAACGATTTGTCTAAGTATGACATGAAATATAATAATAAATACGGAGGAGTGCCAACATTACGTACACGTAGGGTGATAGAATAGGACCAGAACTTCTGTATTATACCACCCAAGTTACCGTAAAAACTTAGGTTTTGGAAATATGGCTGATTAAAGTAGTCGCATTGAGATGTGTGGACAGAGATTTGTCGAAGTTTGACACGAAATATAAAAAAATATGGAGGTGTGCCAACATGACGTACACATAGGATGATAGAATAGGTCCAGAACTTTAGTACTATACCACCCAAGTTACCGTAAAAACTTAGGTTTTGGAAATATGGGTGATTAAAGTAGTCGCTTTGAGATGTGCGGACAGCGATTTGTCTAAGTTTGACATGAAATATAAAAATAAATACGGAATTGTGGATACATGACGTACACATAGGGTGATAGAATAGGACCAGAACTTCTGTATTATACCACCCAAGTTACCGTAAAAACTTAGGTTTTAGAAATATGGGTTATTAGATTAGTCGCTATGCGATATGCGGACAACGATTTGTCGAAGTTTGACACGAAATATAAAAAAAATACGGAGGTGTGCCAACATGACGTTTACATAGGATGATAGAATAGGTCCAGAACTTTAGTACTATACCACCCAAGTAAAACCTTAAAAACTTAGGTTTTGGAAATACGGGTGATTAAAATAGTCGCTTTGGATGTGTGGACAGCGATCCACCTAAGTTTGACATAAAATATAAAATAAATACGGCAGTGTGTCAGCATGACGTACACGTAGGATGAAAGAATAGGACCAGAACTTTAGTACTATACCACCCAAGTTACCTTAAAAACTTAGGTTTTGGAAATATGGGTGATTAAATTAGTCGCTATGCGATGTGCGGACAACGATTTGTCTAAGTATGACATGAAATATAAAAATAAATACGGAATTTTGGATACATGACGTACACATTGGGTGATAGAATAGGATTAGAACTATATTATTATACCACTCAGGTTAACGTCAAAACTTAGGTTTTGGAAATACGGGTGATTAAAATAGTCGCTTTGGATGTGTGGACAGCGATCCACCTAAGTTTGACATAAAATATAAAATAAATACGGCAGTGTGTCAGCATGACGTACACGTAGGATAAAAGAATAGGACCAGAACTTTAGTACTATACCACCCAAGTTACCTTAAAAACTTAGGTTTTGGAAATTTGGGTGATTAAATTAGTCGCTATGCGATGTGCGGACAACGATTTGTCTAAGTTTGACATGAAATATAAAAATAAATACGGAATAATGGATACATGACGTACACATAGGGTGATAGAATAGGACCAGAACTTCTGTATTATACCACCCAATTTACCGTCAAAACTTAGGTTTTGGAAATATGGCTGATTAAAGTAGTCGCATTGAGATGTGCGGACAGCGATTTGTCAAAGTATGACATGAAAAATAAAATAATTACGGAAGTGTGCCAACATGACGTACACATAGGATGAAAGAATAGGTCCTGAAATTTAGTATTATACCACCCAAGTTACCTTAAAAACTTAGGTTTTGGAAATATGGGTGATTAAATTAGTCGCTATGCGATGTGCGGACAACAATTTGTCTAAGTATGACATGAAATATAATAATAAATACGGAGGTGTGCCAACATTACGTACATATAGGGTGATAGATTAGGACCAGAACTTCTGTATTATACCACCCAAGTTACCGTAAAAACTTAGGTTTTGGAAATATGGCTGATTAAAGTAGTCGCATTTAGATGTGCGGACAGCGATTTGTCAAAGTATGACATGAAAAATAAAATAAATACGGAAGTGTGCCAACATGACGTACACATAGGGTGATAGAATAGGTCCTGAAATTTAGTATTATACCACCCAAGTTACCTTAAAAACTTAGGTTTTAAAAATATGGGTGATTAAATTAGTCGCTATGCGATGTGCGGACAACGATGTGTCTAAGTTTGACATGAAATATAAAAATAAATACGGAATTGTAGATACATGACGTACACATAGGGTGATAGAATAGGACCAGAACTTCTGTATTATACCACCCAAGTTACCGTAAAAACTTAGGTTTTGGAAATATGGGTGATTAAATTAGTCGCTATGCGATGTGCGGACAACGATTTGTCTAAGTATGACATAAAATATAATAATAAATACGGAGGTGTGCCAACATTACGTACACGTAGGGTGATAGAATAGGACCAGAAATTCTGTATTATACCACCAAAGTTACCTTAAAAACTTGGGTTTTGGAAATATGGGTGATTAAATTAGTCGCTATGCGATGTGCGGACAACGATTTGTCGAAGTTTGACACGAAATATAAAAATAAATACGGAGGTGTGCCAACTTGACGTACACATAGGATGATAGAATAGGGCCAGAACGTTTGTACTATACCACCCAAGTTACCTTAATAACTTAGGTTTTGGAAATACGGGTGATTAAAATAGTCGCTTTGGATGTGTGGACAGTGATCCACCTAAGTTTGACATAAAATATAAAATAAATACGGCAGTGTGTCAGCATAACGTACACGTAGGGTGATGAAATAGGACCAGAACGTCTGTATTATACCACCCAAGTTACCGTAAAAACTTAGGTTTTGGAAATATGGCTGATTAAAGTAGTAACATTGAGATGTGCGGACAGCGATTTGTCAAAGTATGACATGAAATATAAAATAAATACGCAGTGTGTCAGCATGACGTACACGTAGGATGAAAGAATAGGACCAGAACTTTAATACTTTATCGCCCAAGTTACCTTAAAAACTTAGGTTTTGGAAATATGGGTGATTAAATTAGTCGCTATGCGATCTGCGGACAACGATTTGTCTAAGTATGACATGAAATATAATAATAAATACGGAGGTGTGCCAACATTACGTACACGTAGGGTGATAGAATAGGACCAGAACTTCTGTATTATACCACCCAAGTTACCGTAAAAACTTAGGTTTTGGAAATATGGCTGATTAAAGTAGTCGCATTGAGATGTGCGGACAGAGATTTGTCGAAGTTTGACACGAAATATAAAAAAAATATGGAGGTGTGCCAACATGACGTACACATAGGATGATAGAATAGGTCCAGAACTTTAGTACTATACCACCCAAGTTACCGTAAAAACTTAGGTTTTGGAAATATGGGTGATTAAAGTAGTCGCATTGAGATGTGCGGACAGCGATTTGTCTAAGTTTGACATGAAATATAAAAATAAATACGGAATTTTGGATACATGACGTACACATAGGGTGATAGAATAGGACCAGAACTTCTGTATTATAACACCCAAGTTACCGTAAAAACCTAGGTTTTGGAAATATGGGTGATTACATTAGTCGCTATGCGATGTGCGGACAACGATTTGTCGAAGTTTGACACGAAATATAAAAAAAATACGGAGGTGTGCCAACATGACGTTTACATAGGATGATAGAATAGGTCCAGAACTTTAGTACTATACCACCCAAGTAAAACCTTAAAAACTTAGGTTTTGGAAATACGGGTGATTAAAATAGTCGCTTTGGATGTGTGGACAGCGATCCACCTAAGTTTGACATTAAATATAAAATAAATACGGCAGTGTGTCAGCATGACGTACACGTAGGATGAAAGAATAGGACCAGAACTTTAGTACTATACCACCCAAGTTACCTTAAAAACTTAGGTTTTGGAAATATGGGTGATTAAATTAGTCGCTATGCGATGTGCGGACAACGATTTGTCTAAGTATGACATGAAATATAATAATAAATACGGAGGTGTGCCAACATTACGTACTCGTAGGGTGATAGAATAGGACCAGAACTTCTGTATTATACCACCCAAGTTACCGTAAAAACGTAGGTTTTGGAAATATGGCTGATTAAAGTAGTCGCATTGAGATGTGCGGACAGAGATTTGTCGAAGTTTGACACGAAATATAAAAAAAATACGGAGGTGTGCCAACATGACGTACACATAGGATGATAGAGTCAAAAGTTATAAGTTTTGACTCCGCCCCTGGAGTCAAAAGTTATCTCCAGGGGCGGAAACAATGTGTCAAAATTAATGGGGTTTACAGCAAAATGGGTGAGATAATGTACGGTGTCCCTCAAGGATCAGTTCTAGGGGCAATTTTGTTTTTGATATATATAAATGATCTTTGCGGTGCCTCCTTCAGAGGCGAAATAACCTCATTTCCTGATGACACAGCACTTTGTTATGTGGGTGATAATTGGGATACAATTAGAGATAACATAAATGAGGACTTAATTGGGCTCAAATTCTGGTTTACCAGGAATCACATGCTGTTAAGCACTGAGAAAACCAAGTTTATAAATTTCAATCTAAGGAATGATGTTGTACTTCCTGGCCCACTTCATTATAAATGTATACGTTGCTTTTCAAATCAGAACACTTGTACAGCTTGTGAAGAAATTCAGAGAGTGGAAAATATAAAGTATTTGGGTGTCTATCTTGATAGGGAATTGAATTGGAAGTTTCACATTTCTAGATTAAAATCAAATCTAAATGGAGTCTTGAGATACTTTTATTTTTTAAAAGACATGTGTCCTAGGAACGTATTACGCACTTTGTATTTTTCTTTGGTAGAGAGTCGAATGGGATATGGGCTTATTTGCTGGGGTGGAAATTATTTTTCTAACTTAGCTTCAATCTATGTCCAGCAAAAGCATTTTATAAGGTTAATAGCAAATAAAAGGAAAAGTGACAATTCCAGACCCTTATTTTTATTACTTAAAATCCTACCTCTGAGATACCTATTTATATACAAAGTACTCAAAAACTTTTTTGCAAGAAGTGGGAATATCCCTTCTAACAGTGATTCATATAGGTCAAAATTAAGAAATCGTCATCACAATTTTGTTCCTAGACCTGGCAATACCTATTTTACAAAAACATTTTCCTACTTAGGTCCTAAAATATTTAATATGATTCCTGACAATATTAAAAAATCTAAGAGCATAAGAATATTTTTGGTAAAACTAAAAAACTGGCTTTTGAAAGTGGAAAATATAGAAATCTTTATAAATATTTTGAAATAAAGATTGTATTTCTCTATCTCTGAATTTTGTATAAATTGAAGCTCCTTGTACCAGAGTAGTACTGTGTAAGATTAGTTATTTTGCATTCCACAATAATTAATTTTAAGCTGGATTCAGAATTTTTTTCAATTGCATTACTTTTTTCATGTGTTTTTTTTAATATTATCATTGATCCACAGCGGGATCTCAGTTTCTTTTCTAAGTGAATTATATTTGAGTGTTAATTGTGTATTTTTTATTTTGTTATGATGGAACCTCTAAAACAGGCTTAGCCTTAAGAGGCCCTATTTTTCTCGGAACATTTATTAAGATAGTATAATTTTTGATTTGAATTTGCTTGTTTCAGTTTTTATTTTGTTTGATTATGTATTTTGTAAACTGGTGTTCTTTTTTAATATAAGTTTTTAAACAGATCAGTGCTGGAATGGGACATCAGCGAAAGTGTTTATATTAAGGACATACATAAAGAGATGATTTTGTTGAATATACCCTTTTTTCAAAGCTTGTGTATACTTTAATGATGTTCTGAGGAAATAAATATATTCAATTCTATTCTATTCTATATAGAATAGGTCCAGAACTTTAGTACTATACCACCCAAGTTACCTTAAAAACTTAGGTTTTGGAAATACGGGTGATTAAAATAGTCGCTTTGGATGTGTGGACAGCGATCCACCTAAGTTTGACATAAAATATAAAATAAATACGGCAGTGTGTCAGCATGACGTACACGTAGGGTGATGAAATAGGACCAGAACTTCTGTATTATACCACCCAAGTTACCGTAAAAACTTAGGTTTTGGAAATATGGCTGATTAAAGTAGTCGCATTGAGATGTGCGGACAGCGATTTGTCAAAGTATGACATGAAAAATAAAATAAATACGGAAGTGCCAACATGACGTACACATAGGATGATAGAATAGGTCCTGAAATTTAGTATTATACCACCCAAGTTACCTTAAAAACTTAGGTTTTGGAAATATGGGTGATTAAATTAGTCGCTATGCGATCTGCGGACAACGATTTGTCTAAGTATGACATGAAATATAATAATAAATACGGAGGTGTGCCAACATTACGTACACGTAGGGTGATAGAATAGGACCAGAACTTCTGTATTATACCAGCCAAGTTACCGTAAAAACTTAGGTTTTGGAAATATGGCTGATTAAAGTAGTCGCATTGAGATGTGCGGACAGAGATTTGTCGAAGTTTGACACGAAATATAAAAAAAATATGGAGGTGTGTCAACATGACGTACACATAGGATGATAGAATAGGTCCAGAACTTTAGTACTATACCACCCAAGTTACCGTAAAAACTTAGGTTTTGGAAATATGGGTGATTAAAGTAGTCGCATTGAGATGTGCGGACAGCGATTTGTCTAAGTTTGACATGAAATATAAAAATAAATACGGAATTGTGGATACATGACGTACACATAGGGTGATAGAATAGGACCAGAACTTCTGTATTATACCACCCAAGTTACCGTAAAAACTTAGGTTTTGGAAATATGGGTGATTACATTAGTCGCTATGCGATGTGCGGACAACGATTTGTCGAAGTTTGACACGAAATATAAAAAAAATACGGAGGTGTGCCAACATGACGTTTACATAGGATGATAGAATAGGTCCAGAACTTTAGTACTATACCACCCAAGTAAAACCTTAAAAACTTAGGTTTTGGAAATACGGGTGATTAAAATAGTCGCTTTGGATGTGTGGACAGCGATCCACCTAAGTTTGACATAAAATATAAAATAAATACGGCAGTGTGTCAGCATGACGTACACGTAGGATGAAAGAATAGGACCTGAACTTTAATACTATACCACCCAAGTTACCTTAAAAACTTATGTTTTGGAAATATGGGTGATTAAATTAGTCGCTATGCGATGTGCGGACAACGATTTGTCTAAGTATGACATGAAATATAAAAATAAATACGGAATTTTGGATACATGACGTACACATTGGGTGATAGAATAGGATTAGAACTATATTATTATACCACTCAGGTTAACGTCAAAACTTAGGTTTTGGAAATACGGGTGATTAAAATAGTCGCTTTGGATGTGTGGACTGCGATCTACCTAAGTTTGACATAAAATATAAAATAAATACGGCAGTGTGTCAGCATGACGTACACGTAGGATGAAAGAATAGGACCAGAACTTTAGTACTATACCACCCAAGTTACCTTAAAAACTAAGGTTTTGGAAATATGGGTGATTAAATTAGTCGCTATGCGATGTGCGGACAACGATTTGTCTAAGTATGACATGAAATATAATAATAAATACGGAGGTGTGCCAACATTACGTACACGTAGGGTGATAGAATAGGACCAGAACTTCTGTATTATACCACCCAAGTTACCGTAAAAACGTAGGTTTTGGAAATATGGCTGATTAAAGTAGTCGCATTGAGATGTGCGGACAGAGATTTGTCGAAGTTTGACACGAAATATAAAAAAAATACGGAGGTGTGCCAACATGACGTACACATAGGATGATAGAATAGGTCCAGAACTTTAGTACTATACCACCCAAGTTACCTTAAAAACTTAGGTTTTGGAAATACGGGTGATTAAAATAGTCGCATTGAGATGTGCGGACAGCGATTTGTCAAAGTATGACATGAAATATAAAAATAAATACGGAATTGTGGATACATGACGTACACATAGGATGAAAGAATAGGACCAGAACTTTAGTACTATACCACCCAAGTTACCTTAAAAACTTAGGTTTTGGAAATATGGGTGATTAAATTAGTCGCTATGCGATGTGCGGACAACGATTTGTCTAAGTATGACATGAAATATAATAATAAATACGGAGGTGTGCCAACATTACGTACACGTAGGGTGATAGAATACGACCAGAACTTCTGTACTATACCACCCAAGTTACCGTAAAAACTTAGGTTTTGGAAATATGGCTAATTAAAGTAGTCGCATTGAGATGTGCGGACAGCGATTCCATATTTCCAAAACCTAAGTTTTTAAGGTAACTTGGGTGGTATAGTACTAACGTTCTGGACCTATTCTATCATACTATGTGTACGTCATGTTGGAACACTTCCGTATTTATTTTATATTTCATGTCAAACTTAGATAAATCGCTGTCCGCCCATCGCAAAGCGACTAATTTAATCAGCCATATTTCCAAAACCCAAGTTTTTACGGTAACTTGGGTGGTATAATACAGAAGTTCTGGTCCTATTCTATCACCCTATGTGTACTACTTGTTGGCACACTCGCGTATTTATTTTATATTTCATGTCAAACTTAGGCGGATCGCTGTCCACACATCCAAAGCGACTATTTTAATTACCCATATTTCCAAAACCTAAGTTTTTCGGATAGCCTGAGTGGTATAATACTATAGTTCTGGTCCTATTCTATCACCCTATGTGTACGTTATGTATCCAAAATTCCGTATTTATTTTTATATTTCATGTCAAACTTAGACAAATCGTTGTCCGCACATCGCATAGCGACTACTTTAATCAGCCATATTTCCAAAACCTAAGTTTTTACGGTAACTTGGGTGGTATAATACAGAAGTTCTGGTCCTATTCTATCACCCTACGTGTACGTAATGTTGGCACACCTCCGTATTTATTATTATATTTCATGTCATACTTAGACAAATCGTTGACCGCACATCGCATAGCGACTAGTTTAATCACCCATATTTCCAAAACCTAAGTTTTTACGGTAACTTGGGTGGTATAATACAGAAGTTCTGGACCTATTCTATCATCCTATGTGTACGTCATGTTGGCACACCTCCGTATTTTTTTTATATTTCGTGTCAAACTTCGACAAATCGTTGTCCGCACATCGCATAGCGACTACTTTAATCAGCCATATTTCCAAAACCTAAGTTTTTACGGTAACTTGGGTGGTATAATACAGAAGTTCTGGTCCTATTCTATCACCCTACGTGTACGTAATGTTGGCACACCTTCGTATTTATTATTATATTTCATGTCATACTTTGACAAATCGTTGTCCGCACATCGCATAGCGACTAATTTAATCACCCATATTTCCAAAATCTAAGTTTTTAAGGTAACTTGGGTGGTATTATACAGAAGTTCTGGTCCTATTCTAACATCATATGTGTACGTCATATTGGCACACCTCCGTATTTTTTTTATATTTCGTGTCAAACTTCGACAAATCGCTGTCCGCACAACTCAATGCGACTACTTTAAACAGCCATATTTCCAAAACGTAAGTTTTTACGGTAACTTAAGTGGTATAATACAGAAGTTCTGGACCTATTCTATCATACTATGTGTACGTCATGTTGGAACACTTCCGTATTTATTCCAGAACTTTAGTACTATACCACCCAAGTTACCGTAAAAACTTAGGTTTTGGAAATATGGGTGATTAAATTAGTCGCTATGCGATGTGCGGACAACGATTTGTCTAAGTTTGACATGAAATATAAAAATTAATACGGAATTGTGGATGCATGACGTACACATAGGGTGATAGAATAGGACCAGAACTTCTGTACTATACCACCCAAGTTACCTTAAAATCTTAGGTTTTGGATATATGGGTGATTAAATTAGTCACTATGCGATGTGCGGACAACGATTTGTCTAAGTATGACATGAAATATAATAATAAATACGGAGGTGTGCCAACATTACGTACATATAGGGTGATAGAATAGGACCAGAACTTCTGTATTATACCACCCAAGTTACCGTAAAAACTTAGGTTTTGGAAATATGGCTGATTAAAGTAGTCGCATTGAGATGTGCGGGCAGCGATTCCATATTTCCAAAACCTAAGTTTTTAAGGTAACTTGGGTGGTATAGTACTAAAGTTCTGGACCTATTCTATCATACTATGTGTACGTCATGTTGGAACACTTTCGTATTTATTTTATTTTTCATGTCATACTTTGACAAATCGCTGTCCGCACATCTCAATGCGACTACTTTAATTAGCCATATTTCCAAAACCTAAGTTTTTACGGTAACTTGCGTGGTATAATACAGAAGTTCTGATCCTATTCTATCACCCTATGTGTACGTCATGTATCCACAATTCCGTATTTATTTTTATATTTCATGTCATACTTAGACAAATCGTTGTCCGCATATTGCATAGCGACTAATTTAATCACCCATATTTCCAAAACCTAAGTTTTTAAGGTAACTTGGGTGGTATAATACTAAATTTCAGGACCTATTCTATCATCCTATGTGAACGTCATGTTGGCACACTTCCGTATTTATTTTATTTTTCATGTCATACTTTAACAAATCGCTGTCCGCACATCTCAATGCGACTACTTTAATCAGCCATATTTCCAAAACCTAAGTTTTTACGGTAACTTGGGTGGTATAATACAGAAGTTCTGGTCCTATTCTATCACCCTATGTGTACGTCATGTATCCACAATTCCGTATTTATTTTTATATTTTATGTCAAACTTAGGTGGATCGCTGTCCACACATCCAAAGCGACTATTTAAATCACCCGTATTTCCAAAACCTAAGTTTTTAAGGTAACTTGGGTGGTATAGTACTAAAGTTCTGGACCTATTCTATCATCCTATGTGTACGTCATGTTGGCACACCTCCGTATTTTTTTTATATTTCGTGTCAAACTTCGACAAATCTCTGTCCGCACATCTCAATGCGACTACTTTAATCAGCCATATTTCCAAAACCTAAGTTTTTACGGTAACTTGGGTGGTATAATACAGAAGTTCTGGTCCTATTCTATCACCCTATGTGTACGTCATGTATCCACAATTCCGTATTTATTTTTATATTTCATGTCAAACTTAGACAAATCGTTGTCCGCACATCGCATAGGGACTAATTTAATCACCCATATTTCCAAAACCTAAGTTTTTAAGGTAACTTGGGTGGTATAATACTAAATTTCAGGACCTATTCTATCATCCTATGTGTACGTCATGTTGGCACACTTCCGTATTTATTTTATTTTTCATGTCATACTTTGACAAATCGCTGTCCGCACATTTCAATGCGACTACTTTAATCAGCCATATTTCCAAAACCTAAGTTTTTACGGTAACTTGGGTGGTATAGTACTAAAGTTCTGGACCTATTCTATCATCCTATGTGTACGTCATGTTGGCGCACCTCCGTATTTTTTTATATTTCGTGTCAAACTTCGACAAATCTCAGTCCGCACATCTCAATGCGACTACTTTAATCAGCCATATTTCCAAAACCTAAGTTTTTACGGTAACTTGGGTGGTATAATACAGAAGTTCTGGTCCTATTCTATCACCCTACGTGTACGTAATTTTGGCACACCTCCGTATTTATTATTATATTTCATGTCATACTTAGACAAATCGTTGTCCGCACATCGCATAGCGACTAATTTAATCACCCATATTTCCAAAACCTAAGTTTTTAAGGTAACTTGGGTGGTATAGTACTAAAGTTCTGGTCCTATTCTTTCATCCTACGTGTACGTCATGCTGACACACTGCCGTATTTATATTATTTTTCATGTCATACTTTGACAAATCGCTGTCCGCACATCTCAATGCGACTAATTTAATCAGCCATATTTCCAAAACCTAAGTTTTTACGGTAACTTGGGTGGTATAATACAAAAGTTCTGGTCCTATTCTATCACCCTATGTGTACGTCATGTATCCACAATTCCGTATTTATTTTTATATTTCATGTCAAACTTAGACAAATCGTTGTCCGCACATCGCATAGCGACTAATTTAATCACCCATATTTCCAAAACCTAAGTTTTTAAGGTAACTTGGGTGGTTTAATACTAAATTTCAGGACCTATTCTATCATCCTATGTGTACGTCATGTTGGCACACTTCCGTATTTATTTTATTTTTCATGTCATACTTTGACAAATCGCTGTCCGCACATCTCAATGCGACTACTTTAATCGGCCATATTTCCAAAACCTAAGTTTTTACGGTAACTTGGGTGGTATAGTACTAAAGTTCTGGACCTATTCTATCATCCTATGTGTACGTCATGTTGGCACACCTCCGTATTTTTTTTATATTTCGTGTCAAACTTCGACAAATCTCTGTCCGCACATCTCAATGCGACTACTTTAATCAGCCATATTTCCAAAACCTAAGTTTTTACGGTAACTTGGGTGGTATAATACAGAAGTTCTGGTCCTATTCTATCACCCTACGTGTACGTAATGTTGGCACACCTCCGTATTTATTATTATATTTCATGTAATACTTAGACAAATCGTTGTCCGCACATCGCATAGCGACTAATTTAATCACCCATATTTCCAAAATCTAAGTTTTTAAGGTAACTTGGTTGGTATAATCCTAACTTTTTGGTCCTATTTTATCACCCTATGTGGATGTCATTCATCCACAATTCCGTATTTATTTTTATATTTCATGTCATACTTTGACAAATCGCTGTCCGCACATCTCAATGCGACTATTTTAATCACCCGTATTTCCAAAACCTAAGTTTTTAAGGTAACTCGGGTGGTATAGTACTAAAGTTCTGGACCTATTCTATCATCCTATGTGTACGTCATGTTGGCACACCTCCGTATTTTTTTTATATTTCGTGTCAAACTTCGACAAATCTCTGTCCGCACATCTCAATGCGACTACTTTAATCAGCCATATTTCCAAAACCTAAGTTTTTACGGTAACTTGGGTGGTATAATACAGAAGTTCTGGTCCTATTCTATCACCCTATATGTACGTAATGTTGGCACACCTCCGTATTCATTATTATATTTCATGTCATACTTAGACAAATCGTTGTCCGCACATCGCATAGCGACTAATTTAATCACCCATATATCCAAAACCTAAGATTTTAAGGTAACTTGGGTTGTATAGTACAGAAGTTCTGGTCCTATTCTATCACCCTATGTGTACGTCATGTATCCACAATTCCGTATTTATTTTTATATTTCATGTCAAACTTAGACAAATCGTTGTCCGCACATCGCATAGCGACTAATTTAATCACCCATATTTCCAAAACCTAAGTTTTTAAGGTAACTTGGGTGGTATAATACACATCCAAAGCGACTATTTTAATCACCCGTAATTCGCTATGCGATGTGCGGACAACGATTTGTCTAAGTTTGACATGAAATATAAAAATAAATACGGAAGTGTGCCAACATGACGTACACATAGGATGATAGAATAGGACCAGAACTTCTGTATTATACAACCCAAGTTACCGTAAAAACTTAGGTTTTGGAAATATGGCTGATTAAAGTAGTCGCATTGAGATGTGCGGACAGCGATTTGTCAAAGTATGACATGAAAAATAAAATAAATATGGAAATGTGCCAACATGACGTACACAAAGGATGATAGAATAGGTCCTGAAATTTAGTATTATACCACCCAAGTTACCTTAAAAACTTAGGTTTTGGAAATATGGCCGATTAAATTAGTCGCTATGCGATGTGCGGACAACGATTTGTCTAAGTTTGACATGAAATATAAAAATAAATACGGAATTTTGGATACATGACGTACACATTGGGTGATAGAATAGGATTAGAACGATATTATTATACCACTCAGGTTACCGTCAAAACTTAGGTTTTGGAAATACGGGTGATTAAAATAGTCGCTATGCGATGTGCGGACAACGATTTGTCCAAGTATGACATGAAATATAATAATAAATACGGAAGTGTGCCAACATTACGTACATATAGGGTGATAGAATAGGACCAGAACTTCTGTATTATACCACCCAAGTTACCGTAAAAACTTAGGTTTTGGAAATATGGCTGATTAAAGTAGTCGCATTGAGATGTGCGGACAGAGATTTGTCGAAGTTTGACACGAAATATAAAAAAATACAGAGGTGTGCCAACATGACGTACACATAGGATGATAGAATAGGTCCAGAACGTTAGTACTATACCACCCAAGTTACCTTAAAAACTTAGGTTTTGGAAATATGGGTGATTAAAATAGTCGCTATGCGATGTGCGGACAACGATTTGTCTAGGTATGACATGAAAAATAAAATAAATACGGAAGTGTGCCAACATGACGTACACATAGGATGATAGAATAGGTCCTGAACGTTAGTATTATACCACCCAAGTTACCGTAAAAACTTAGGTTTTGGAAATATGGGTGATTAAATTAGTCGCTATGCGATGTGCGGACAACGATTTGTCTAAGTATGACATGAAATATAATAATAAATACGGAGGTGTGCCAACATTAAGTACACGTTGGGTGATAGAATAGGACTAGAACATCTGTATTATACCACCCAAGTTACCGTAAAAACTTAGGTTTTGGAAATATGGCTGATTAAAGTAGTCGCATTGAGATGTGCGGACAGCGATTTGTCAAAGTATGACATGAAAAATAAAATAAATACGGCATTGTGTCAGCATGATGTACACGTAGGATGAAAGAATAGGACCAGAACTTTAGTACTATACCACCCAAGTTACCTTAAAAACTTAGGTTTTGGATATATGGGTGATTAAATTAGTCGCTCTGCGATGTGCGGACAACGATTTGTCTAAGTATGACATGAAATATAATAATAAATACGGAGGTGTGCCAACATTACGTACACGTAGGGTGATAGAATAGGACCAGAACTTCTGTATTATACCACCCAAGTTACCGTAAAAACTTAGGTTTTGGAAATATGGCTGATTAAAGTAGTCGCATTGAGATGTGCGGAAAGCGATTTGTCAAAGTATGACATGATAAATAATATAAATACGGAAGTGTGCCAACATGACGTACACATAGGGTGATAGAATAGGTCCTGAAATTTAGTATTATACCACCCAAGTTACCTTAAAAACTTAGGTTTTGGAAATATGGGTGATTAAATTAGTCGCTATGCGATGTGCGGACAACGATTTGTCTAAGTTTGACATGAAATATAAAAATAAATACGGAATAGTGGATACATGACGTACACATAGGGTGATAGAATAGGACCAGAACTTCTGTATTATACCACCAAAGTTACCGTAAAAACTTAGGTTTTGGAAATATGGATCATTAAAGTAGTAACATTGAGATGTGCGGACAGCGATTTGTCGAAGTATGACATGAAAAATAAAATAAATACGGCAGTGTGTCAGCATGACGTACACGTAGGATGAAAGAATAGGACCAGAACTTTAGTACTATACCACCCAAGTTACCTTAAAAACTTAGGTTTCTGAAATATGGGTGATTAAATTAGTCGCTATGCGATGTGCGGACAACGATTTGTCAAAGTATGACATGAAATATAATAATAAATACGGAGGTGTGCCAACATTACGTACACGTAGGGTGATAGAATAGGACCAGAACTTCTGTATTATACCACCCAAGTTACCGTAAAAACTTAGGTTTTGGAAATATGGCTGATTAAAGTAGTCGCATTGAGATGTGCGGACAGAGATTTGTCGAAGTTTGACACGAAATATAAAAAAGATACGGAGGTGTGCCAACATGACGTACACATAGGATGATAGAATAGTTCCAGAACTTTAGTACTATACCACCCAAGTTACCGTAAAAACTTAGGTTTTGGAAATATGGCTGATTAAAGTAGTCGCATTGAGATGTGCGGACAGCGATTTGTCAAAGTATGACATGAAAAATAAAATAAATACGGCAGTGTGTCAGCATGACGTACACGTAGGATGAAAGAATAGGACCAGAACTTTAGTACTATACCACCCAAGTTACCTTAAAAACTTAGGTTTTGGAAATATGGGTGATTAAATTAGTCGCTATGCGATGTGCGGACAACGATTTGTCAAAGTATGACATGAAATATAATAATAAATACGGAGGTGTGCCAACATTACGTACACGTAGGGTGATAGAATAGGACCAGAACTTCTGTATTATACCACCCAAGTTACCGTAAAAACTTAGGTTTTGGAAATATGGCTGATTAAAGTAGTCGCATTGAGATATGCGGACAGAGATTTGTCGAAGTTTGACACGAAATATAAAAAAGATACGGAGGTGTGCCAACATGACGTACACATAGGATGATAGAATAGGTCCAGAACTTTAGTACTATACCACCCAAGTTACCGTAAAAACTTAGGTTTTGGAAATATGGCTGATTAAAGTAGTCGCATTGAGATGTGCGGACAGCGATTTGTCTAGGTTTGACATGAAATATAAAAATAAATACGGAATTGTGGATACATGACGTACACATAGGGTGATAGAATAGGACCAGAACTTCTGTACTATACCACCCAAGTTACCTTAAAATCTTAGGTTTTGGATATATGGGTGATTAAATTAGTCGCTATGCGATGTGCGGACAACGATTTGTCTAGGTAAGACATGAAATATAATAATAAATACGGAGGTGTGCCAACATTACGTACACGTAGGGTGATAGAATAGGACCAGAACTTCTGTATTATACCACCCAAGTTACCGTAAAAACTTAGGTTTTGGAAATATGGCTGATTAAAGTAGTCGCATTGAGATGTGCGGACAACGATTTGTCTAAGTATGACATGAAATATAAAAAAAAATACGGAGGTGTGCCAACATGACGTACACATAGGATGATAGAATAGGTCCAGAACTTTAGTACTATACCACCCAAGTTACCGTAAAAACTTAGGTTTTGGAAATATGGGTGATTAAATTAGTCGCTATGCGATGTGCGGACAACGATTTGTCTAAGTTTGACATGAAATATAAAAATAAATACGGAATTGTGGATACATGACGTACACATAGGGTGATAGAATAGGACCAGAACTTCTGTATTATACCACCCAAGTTACCTTAAAATCTTAGGTTTTGGATATATGGGTGATTAAATTAGTCGCTATGCGATGTGCGGACAACGATTTGTCTAAGTATGACATGAAATATAATAATAAATACGGAGGAGTGCCAACATTACGTACATATAGGGTGATAGAATAGGACCAGAACTTCTGTATTATACCACCCAAGTTACCGTAAAAACTTAGGTTTTGGAAATATGGGTGATTAAATTAGTCGCTATGCGATGTGCGGACAACGATTTGTCTAAGTATGACATGAAATATAATAATAAATACGGAGGTGTGCCAACATTACGTACACGTAGGGTGATAGAATAGGACTAGAACTTCTGTATTATACCACCTAAGTTACCGTAAAAACTTAGGTTTTGGAAATATGGCTGATTAGAGTAGTCGCATTGAAATGTGCGGACAGCGATTTGTCAAAGTATGACATGAAAAATAAAATAAATACGGAAGTGTGCCAACATGACGTACACATAGGATGATAGAATAGGTCCTGAAATTTAGTATTATACTACCCAAGTTACCTTAAAAACTTAGGTTTTGGAAATATGGGTGATTAAATTAGTCGCTATGCGATGTGCGGACAACGATTTGTCTAAGTTTGACATGAAATATAAAAATAAATACGGAATTGTGGATACATGACGTACACATAGGGTGATAGAATAGGACCAGAACTTCTGTATTATACCACCCAAGTTACCGTAAAAACTTAGGTTTTGGAAATATGGCTGATTAAAGTAGTCTCATTGAGATGTGCGGACAGCGATTTGTCAAAGTATGACATGAAAAATAAAATAAATACGGCAGTATGTCAGCATGACGTACACGTAGGATGAAAGAATTGGACCAGAACTTTAGTACTATACCACCCAAGTTACCTTAAAAACTTAGGTTTTGGAAATATGGGTGATTAAATTAGTCGCTATGCGATGTGCGGACAACGATTTGTCTAAGTATGACATGAAATATAATAATAAATATGGAGGTGTGCCAACATTACGTACACGTAGGGTGATAGAATAGGACCAGAACTTCTGTATTATACCACCCAAGTTACCGTAAAAACTTAGGTTTTGGAAATATGGCTGATTAAAGTAGTCGCATTGAGATGTGCGGACAGAGATTTGTCGAAGTTTGACACGAAATATAAAAAAATACGGAGGTGTGCCAACATGACGTACACATAGGGTGATAGAATACGACCAGAACTTCTGTATTATACCACCTAAGTTACCTTAAAAACTTAGGTTTTGGAAATATGGGTGATTAAATTAGTCGCTATGCGATGTGCGGACAACGATTTGTCTAAGTTTGACATGAAATATAAAAATAAATACGGAATTGTGGATACATGACGTACACATAGGGTGATAGAATAGGACCAGAACTTCTGTATTATACCACCCAAGTTACCGTAAAAACTTAGGTTTTGGAAATATGGCTCATTAAAGTAGTCGCATTGAGATGTGCGGACAGCGATTTGTCGAAGTATGACATGAAAAATAAAATAAATACGGCAGTGTGTCAGCATGACGTACACGTAGGATGAAAGAATAGGACCAGAACTTTAGTACTATACCACCCAAGTTACCTTAAAAACTTAGGTTTCTGAAATATGGGTGATTAAATTAGTCGCTATGCGATGTGCGGACAACGATTTGTCAAAGTATGACATGAAATATAATAATAAATACGGAGGTGTGCCAACATTACGTACACGTAGGGTGATAGAATAGGACCAGAACTTCTGTATTATACCACCCAAGTTACCGTAAAAACTTAGGTTTTGGAAATATGGCTGATTAAAGTAGTCGCATTGAGATGTGCGGACAGAGATTTGTCGAAGTTTGACACGAAATATAAAAAAGATACGGAGGTGTGCCAACATGACGTACACATAGGATGATAGAATAGTTCCAGAACTTTAGTACTATACCACCCAAGTTACCGTAAAAACTTAGGTTTTGGAAATATGGCTGATTAAAGTAGTCGCATTGAGATGTGCGGACAGCGATTTGTCAAAGTATGACATGAAAAATAAAATAAATACGGCAGTGTGTCAGCATGACGTACACGTAGGATGAAAGAATAGGACCAGAACTTTAGTACTATACCACCCAAGTTACCTTAAAAACTTAGGTTTTGGAAATATGGGTGATTAAATTAGTCGCTATGCGATGTGCGGACAACGATTTGTCAAAGTATGACATGAAATATAATAATAAATACGGAGGTGTGCCAACATTACGTACACGTAGGGTGATAGAATAGGACCAGAACTTCTGTATTATACCACCCAAGTTACCGTAAAAACTTAGGTTTTGGAAATATGGCTGATTAAAGTAGTCGCATTGAGATATGCGGACAGAGATTTGTCGAGGTTTGACACGAAATATAAAAAAGATACGGAGGTGTGCCAACATGACGTTCACATAGGATGATAGAATAGGTCTAGAACTTTAGTACTATACCACCCAAGTTACCGTAAAAACTTAGGTTTTGAAAATATGGCTGATTAAAGTAGTCGCATTGAGATGTGCGGACAGCGATTTGTCTAAGTTTGACATGAAATATAAAAATAAATACGGAATTGTGGATACATGACGTACACATAGGGTGATAGAATAGGACCAGAACTTCTGTACTATACCACCCAAGTTACCTTAAAATCTTAGGTTTTGGATATATGGGTGATTAAATTAGTCGCTATGCGATGTGCGGACAACGATTTGTCTAAGTATGACATGAAATATAATAATAAATATGGAGGTGTGCCAACATTACGTACACGTAGGGTGATAGAATAGGACCAGAACTTCTGTATTATACCACCCAAGTTACCGTAAAAACTTAGGTTTTGGAAATATGGCTGATTAAAGTAGTCGCATTGAGATGTGCGGACAACGATTTGTCTAAGTATGACATGAAATATAAAAAAAAATACGGAGGTGTGCCAACATGACGTACACATAGGATGATAGAATAGGTCCAGAACTTTAGTACTATACCACCCAAGTTACCGTAAAAACTTAGGTTTTGGAAATATGGGTGATTAAATTAGTCGCTATGCGATGTGCGGACAACGATTTGTCTAAGTTTGACATGAAATATAAAAATAAATACGGAATTGTGGATACATGACGTACACATAGGGTGATAGAATAGGACCAGAACTTCTGTACTATACCACCCAAGTTACCTTAAAATCTTAGGTTTTGGATATATGGGTGATTAAATTAGTCGCTATGCGATGTGCGGACAACGATTTGTCTAATTATGACATGAAATATAATAATAAATACGGAGGTGTGCCAACATTACGTACATATAGGGTGATAGAATAGGACCAGAACTTCTGTATTATACCACCCAAGTTACCGTAAAAACTTAGGTTTTGGAAATATGGGTGATTAAATTAGTCGCTATGCGATGTGCGGACAACGATTTGTCTAAGTATGACATGAAATATAATAATAAATACGGAGGTGTGCCAGCATTACGTACACGTAGGGTGATAGAATAGGACCAGAACTTCTGTATTATACCACCTAAGTTACCGTAAAAACTTAGGTTTTGGAAATATGGCTGATTAAAGTAGTCGCATTGAGATGTGCGGACAGCGATTTGTCAAAGTATGACATGAAAAATAAAATAAATACGGAAGTGTGCCAACATGACGTACACATAGGATGATAGAATAGGTCCTGAAATTTAGTATTATACCACCCAAGTTACCTTAAAAACTTATGTTTTGGAAATATGGGTGATTAAATTAGTCGCTATGCGATGTGCGGACAACGATTTGTCTAAGTTTGACATAAAATATAAAAATAAATACGGAATTGTGGATACATGACGTACAAATAGGGTGATAGAATAGGACCAGAACTTCTGTACTATACCACCCAAGTTACCTTAAAATCTTAGGTTTTGGATATATGGGTGATTAAATTAGTCGCTATGCGATGTGCGGACAACGATTTGTCTAAGTATGACATGAAATATAATAATAAATACGGAGGTGTGCCAACATTACGTACATATAGGGTGATAGAATAGGACCAGAACTTCTATATTATACCACCCTAGTTACCGTAAAAACTTAGGTTTTGGAAATATGGGTGATTAAATTAGTCGCTATGCGATGTGCGGACAACGATTCGTCTAATTATGACGTGAAATATAATAATAAATACGGAGGTGTGCCAACATTACGTACACATAGGGTGATAGAATAGGACCAGAACTTCTGTATTATACCACCCAAGTTACCGTAAAAACTTAGGTTTTGGAAATATGGCTCATTAAAGTAGTCTCATTGAGATGTGCGGACAGCGATTTGTCAAAGTATGACATGAAAAATAAAATAAATACGGCAGTTTGTCAGCATGACGTACACGTAGGATGAAAGAATTGGACCAGAACTTTAGTACTATACCACCCAAGTTACCTTAAAAACTTAGGTTTTGGAAATATGGGTGATTAAATTAGTCGCTATGCGATGTGCGGACAACGATTTGTCTAAGTATGACATGAAATATAATAATAAATACGGAGGTGTGCCAACATTACGTACACGTAGGGTGATAGAATAGGACCAGAACTTCTGTATTATACCACCCAAGTTACCGTAAAAACTTAGGTTTTGGAAATATTTCTGATTAAAGTAGTCGCATTGAGATGTGCGGACAGAGATTTGTCGAAGTTTGACACGAAATATAAAAAAAAATACGGAAGTGTGCCAACATGACGTACACATAGGATGATAGAATAGGTCCAGAACTTTAGTACTATACCACCCAAGTTACCGTAAAAACTTAGGTTTTGGAAATATGGCTGATTAAAGTAGTCGCATTGAGATGTGCGGACAGCGATTTGTCTAAGTTTGACATGAAATATAAAAATAAATACGGAATTGTGGATACATGACGTACACATAGGGTGATAGAATAGGACCAGAACTTCTGTATTATACCACCCAAGTTAACGTAAAAACTTAGGTTTTGGAAATATGGGTGATTAAATTAGTCGCTATGCGATGTGCGGACAACGATTTGTCTAAGTATGACATGAAATATAATAATAAATACGGAGGTGTGCCAACATTACGTACACGTAGGGTGATAGAATAGGACCAGAACTTCAGAATTATACCACCCAAGTTACCGTAAAACTTAGGTTTTGGAAATATGGCTGATTAAAGTAGTCGCATTGAGATGTGCGGACAGCGATTTGTCAAAGTATGACATGAAAAATAAAATAAATACGGAAGTGTGCCAACATGACGTACACATTGGATGATAGAATAGGTCCTGAAATTTAGTATTATACCACCCAAGTTACCTTAAAAACTTAGGTTTTGGAAATATGGGTGATTAAATTAGTCGCTATGCGATGTGCGGACAACGATTTGTCTAAGTTTGACATGAAATATAAAAATAAATACGGAGGTGTGCCAACATTACGTACACGTAGGATGAAAGAATAGGACCAGAACTATATTACTATACCACCCAAGTTACCTTAAAAACTTAGGTTTTGGAAATATGGGTGATTAAATTAGTCGCTATGCGATGTGCGGACAACGATTTGTCTAAGTATGACATGAAATATATTAATAAATACGGAGGTGTGCCAACATTACGTACACATAGGATGATAGAATAGGTCCAGAACTTTAGTACTATACCACCCAAGTTACCGTAAAAACTTAGGTTTTGGAAATATGGCTGATTAAAGTAGTCGCATTGAGATGTTCGGACAGCGATTTGTCTAAGTTTGACATGAAATATAAAAATAAATACGGAATTGTGGATACATGACGTACACATAGGGTGATAGTATAGGACCAGAACTTCTGTACTATACCACCCAAGTTACCTTAAAATCTTAGGATTTGGATGTATGGGTGATTAAATTAGTCGCTATGCGATGTGCGGACAACGATTTGTCTAACTATGACATGAAATATAATAATAAATACGGAGGTGTGCCAACATTACGTACACGTAGGGTGATAGAATAGGACCAGAACTTGTGTATTATACCACCCAAGTTACCGCAAAAACTTAGGTTTTGGAAATATGGCTGATTAAAGTAGTCGCATTGAGATGTGCGGACAACGATTTGTCTAAGTATGACATGAAATATAAAAAAATACGGAGGTGTGCCAACATGACGTACACATAGGATGATAGAATAGGTCCAGAACTTTAGTACTATACCACCCAAGTTACCGTAAAAACTTAGGTTTTGGAAATATGGGTGATTAAATTAGTCGCTATGCGATGTGCGGACAACGATTTGTCTAAGTTTGACATGAAATATAAAAATAAATACGGAATTGTGGATATATGACGTACACATAGGGTGATAGAATAGGACCAGAACTTCTGTACTATACCACCCAAGTTACCTTAAAATCTTAGGTTTTGGATATATGGGTGATTAAATTAGTCGCTATGCGATGTGCGGACAACGATTTGTCTAAGTATGACATGAAATATAATAATAAATATGGAGGTGTGCCAACATTACCTACATATAGAGTGATAGAATAGGACCAGAACTTCTGTATTATACCACCCAAGTTACCATAAAAACTTAGGTTTTGGAAATATGGGTGATTAAATTAGTCGCTATGCGATGTGCGGACAACGATTTGTCTAAGTATGACATGAAATATAATAATAAATACGGAGGTGTGCCAACATTACGTACACGTAGGGTGATAGAATAGGACCAGAACTTCTGTATTATACCACCCAAGTTAACGTAAAAACTTAGGTTTTGGAAATATGGGTGATTAAATTAGTCGCCATGCGATGTGCGGACAACGATTTGTCTAACTATGACATGAAATATAATAATAAATACGGAGGTGTGCCAACATTACGTACACGTAGGGTGATAGAATAGGACCAGAACTTCAGAATTATACCACCCAAGTTACCGTAAAACTTAGGTTTTGGAAATATGGCTGATTAAAGTAGTCGCATTGAGATGTGCGGACAGCGATTTGTCAAAGTATGACATGAAAAATAAAATAAATACGGAAGTGTGCCAACATGACGTACACATTGGATGATAGAATAGGTCCTGAAATTTAGTATTATACCACCCAAGTTACCTTAAAAACTTAGGTTTTGGAAATATGGGTGATTAAATTAGTCGCTATGCGATGTGCGGACAACGATTTGTCTAAGTTTGACATGAAATATAAAAATAAATACGGAGGTGTGCCAACATTACGTACACGTAGGATGAAAGAATAGGACCAGAACTATATTACTATACCACCCAAGTTACCTTAAAAACTTAGGTTTTGGAAATATGGGTGATTAAATTAGTCGCTATGCGATGTGCGGACAACGATTTGTCTAAGTATGACATGAAATATATTAATAAATACGGAGGTGTGCCAACATTACGTACACATAGGATGATAGAATAGGTCCAGAACTTTAGTACTATACCACCCAAGTTACCGTAAAAACTTAGGTTTTGGAAATATGGCTGATTAAAGTAGTCGCATTGAGATGTGCGGACAGCGATTTGTCTAAGTTTGACATGAAATATAAAAATAAATACGGAATTGTGGATACATGACGTACACATAGGGTGATAGTATAGGACCAGAACTTCTGTACTATACCACCCAAGTTACCTTAAAATCTTAGGATTTGGATGTATGGGTGATTAAATTAGTCGCTATGCGATGTGCGGACAACGATTTGTCTAACTATGACATGAAATATAATAATAAATACGGAGGTGTGCCAACATTACGTACACGTAGGGTGATAGAATAGGACCAGAACTTGTGTATTATACCACCCAAGTTACCGCAAAAACTTAGGTTTTGGAAATATGGCTGATTAAAGTAGTCGCATTGAGATGTGCGGACAACGATTTGTCTAAGTATGACATGAAATATAAAAAAATACGGAGGTGTGCCAACATGACGTACACATAGGATGATAGAATAGGTCCAGAACTTTAGTACTATACCACCCAAGTTACCGTAAAAACTTAGGTTTTGGAAATATGGGTGATTAAATTAGTCGCTATGCGATGTGCGGACAACGATTTGTCTAAGTTTGACATGAAATATAAAAATAAATACGGAATTGTGGATATATGACGTACACATAGGGTGATAGAATAGGACCAGAACTTCTGTACTATACCACCCAAGTTACCTTAAAATCTTAGGTTTTGGATATATGGGTGATTAAATTAGTCGCTATGCGATGTGCGGACAACGATTTGTCTAAGTATGACATGAAATATAATAATAAATATGGAGGTGTGCCAACATTACGTACATATAGAGTGATAGAATAGGACCAGAACTTCTGTATTATACCACCCAAGTTACCATAAAAACTTAGGTTTTGGAAATATGGGTGATTAAATTAGTCGCTATGCGATGTGCGGACAACGATTTGTCTAAGTATGACATGAAATATAATAATAAATACGGAGGTGTGCCAACATTACGTACACGTAGGGTGATAGAATAGGACCAGAACTTCTGTATTATACCACCTAAGTTACCGTAAAAAATTAGGTTTTGGAAATATGGCTGATTAAAGTAGTCGCATTGAGATGTGGGGACAGCGATTTGTCAAAGTATGACATGAAAAATAAAATAAATACGGAAGTGTGCCAACATGACGTACACATAGGATGATAGAATAGGTCCTGAAATTTAGTATTATACCACCCAAGTTACCTTAAAAACTTAGGTTTTAGAAATATGGGTGATTAAATTAGTCGCTATGCGATGTGCGGACAACGATTTGTCTAAGTTTGACATGAAATATAAAAATAAATACAGAATTGTGGATACATGACGTACACATAGGGTGATAGAATAGGACCAGAACATCTGTACTATACCACCCAAGTTACCTTAAAATCTTAGGTTTTGGAAATATGGGTGATTAAATTAGTCGCTATGCGATGTGCGGGTAACGATTTGTCTAAGTATGACATGAAATATAATAATAAATACGGAGGTGTGCCAACATTACGTACATATAGGGCTATAGAATAGGACCAGAACTTCTGTATTATACCACCCAAGTTACCTTAAAAACTTAGGTTTTGGAAATATGGGTGATTAAATAAGTCGCTATGCGATGTGCGGACAACGATTTGTCTAAGTTTGACATGAAATATAAAAATAAATACGGAATTGTGGATACATGACGTACACATAGGGTGATAGAATAGGACCAGAACTTCTGTATTATACCACCCAAGTTACCGTAAAAACTTAGGTTTTGGAAATATGGCTGATTAAAGTAGTCGCATTGAGATGTGCGGACAGCGATTTGTCAAAGTATGACATGAAAAATAAAATAAATACGGCAGTGTGTCAGCATGACGTACACGTAGGATGAAAGAATAGGACCAGAACTTTAGTACTATACCACCCAAGTTACCTTAAAAACTTAGGTTTTGGAAATATGGGTGATTAAATTAGTCGCTATGCGATGTGCGGACAACGATTTGTCTAAGTATGACATGAAATATAATAATAAATACGGAGGTGTGCCAACATTACGTACACATAGGATGAAAGAATAGGACCAGAACTCCTGTATTATACCACCCAAGTTACCGTAAAAACTTAGGTTTTGGAAATATGGCTGATTAAAGTAGTCGCTATGCGATGTGCGGACAACGATTTGTTTAAGTATGACATGAAATATAATAATAAATACGGAGGTTTGCCAACATTACGTACACGTAGGGTGATAGAATAGGACCAGAACTTCTGTATTATACCACCTAAGTTACCGTAAAAACTTAGGTTTTGGAAATATGGGTGATTAAATTAGTCGCTATGCGATGTGCGGACAACGATTTGTCTAAGTTTGACATGAAATATAAAATAAATACGGAAGTGTGCCAACATGACGTACACATAGGATGATAGAATAGGTCCTGAAATTTAGTATTATACCACCCAAGTTACCTTAAAAACTTAGGTTTTTTTTTAAATATGGGTGATTAAATTAGTCGCTTTGCGATGTGCGGACAACGATTTGTCTAAGTTTGACATGAAATATAAAAATGAATACGGAATTGTGGATACATGACGTACACATAGGGTGATAGAATAGGACCAGAACTTTTGTATTATAACACCCAAGTTACCGTAAAAACTTAGGTTTTGGAAATATGGCTGATTAAAGTAGTCGCATTGAGATGTGCGGACAGCGATTTGTCAAAGTATGACATGAAAAATAAAATAAATACGGCAGTGTGTCAGCATGACGTACACGTAGGATGAAAGAATAGGACCAGAACTTTAGTACTATACCACCCAAGTTACCTTAAAAACTTAGGTTTTGGAAATATGGGTGATTTAATTAGTCGCTATGCGATGTGCGGACAACGATTTGTCTAAGTATGACATGAAATATAATAATAAATACGGAGGTGTGCCAACATTACGTACACGTAGGGTGATAGAATAGGACCAGAACTTCTGTATTATACCACCCAAGTTACCGTAAATACTTAGGTTTTGGAAATATGGCTGATTAAAGTAGTTGCATTGAGATGTGCGGACAGCGATTTGTTTAAGTTTGACATGAAATATAAAAATAAATACAGAATTGTGGATACATGACGTACACATAGGGTGATAGAATAGGACCAGAACTTCTGTATTATACCACCCAAGTTACCGTAAAAACTTAGGTTTTGGAAATATGGGTGATTAAATTAGTCGCTATGCGATGTGCGGACAACGATTTGTCTAAATATGACATGAAATATAATAATAAATACGGAGGTGTGCCAACATTACGTAGACGTAGGATGAAAGAATAGGACCAGAACTTTAGTACTATACCACCCAAGTTACCTTAAAAACTTAGGTTTTGGAAATATGGGTGATTAAATTAGTCGCTATGCGATGTGCGGACAACGATTTGTCTAAATATGACATGAAATATAATAATAAATACGGAGGTGTGCCAACATTACGTACACATAGGATGATAGAATAGGTCCAGAACTTTAGTACTATACCACCCAAGTTACCGTAAAAACTTAGGTTTTGGAAATATGGCTGATTAAAGTAGTCGCATTGAGATGTGCGGACAGAGATTTGTCGAAGTTTGACACGAAATATAAAAAAATACGGAGGTGTGCCAACATGACGTACACATAGGATGATAGAATAGGTCCAGAACTTTAGTACTATACCACCCAAGTTACCTTAAAAACTTAGGTTTTGGAAATACGGGTAATTAAATTAGTCGCTATGCGATGTGCGGACAACGATTTGTCTAAGTTTGACATGAAATATAAAAATAAATACGGAATTGTGGATACATGACGTACACATAGGGTGATAGAATAGGACCAGAACTTCTGTATTATACTACCCAAGTTACCTTAAAAACTTAGGTTTTGGAAATATGGGTGATTAAATTAGTCGCTATGCGATGTGCGGACAACGATTTGTCTAAGTTTGACATGAAATATAAAAATAAATACGGAATTGTGGATACATGACATACACATAGGGTGATAGAATAGGACCAGAACTTCTGTATTATACCACCCAAGTTACCGTAAAAACTTAGGTTTTGGAAATATGGCTGATTAAAGTAGTCGCATTGAGATGTGCGGACAGCGATTTGTCAAAGTATGACATGAAAAATAAAATAAATACGGCAGTGTGTCAGCATGACGTACACTTAGGATGAAAGAATAGGACCAGGACTTTAGTACTATACCACCCAAGTTACCTTAAAAACTTAGGTTTTGGAAATATGGGTGATTAAATTAGTCGCTATGCGAAGTGCGGACAACGATTTGTCTAAGTATGACATGAAATATAATAATAAATACGGAGGTGTGCCAACATTACGTACACGTAGGGTGATAGAATAGGACCAGAACTCCTGTATTATACCACCCAAGTTACCGTAAAAACTTAGGTTTTGGAAATATGGCTGATTAAAGTAGTCGCATTGAGATGTGCGGAAAGAGATTTGTCGAAGTTTGACACGAAATATAAAAAAAATACGGAGGTGTGCCAACATGACGTACACATGGGATGATAGAATAGGTCCAGAACTTTAGTACTATACCATCCAAGTTACCGTAAAAACTTAGGTTTTGGAAATATGGCTGATTAAAGTAGTCGCATTGAGATGTGCGGACAGCGATTTGTCTAAGTTTGAAATGAAATATAAAAATAAATACGGAATTGTGGATACATGACGTACACATAGGGTGATAGAATAGGACCAGAACTTCTGTATTATACCACCCAAGTTACCGTAAAAACTTAGGTTTTGGAAATATGGGTGATTAAATTAGTCGCTATGCGATGTGCGGACAACGATTTGTCTAAGTATGACGTGAAATATAATAATAAATACGGAGGTGTGCCAACATTACGTACACTTAGGGTGATAGAATAGGACCAGAACTTCTGTATTATACCACCCAAGTTACCGTATAACTTAGGTTTTGGAAATATGGCTGATTAAAGTAGTCGCATTGAGATGTGCGGACAGCGATTTGTCAAAGTATGACATGAAAAATAAAATAAATACGGAAGTGTGCCAACATGACGTACACATAGGATGATAGAATAGGTCCTGAAATTTAGTATTATACCACCCAAGTTACCTTAAAAACTTAGGTTTTGGAAATATGGGTGATTAAATTAGTCGCTATGCGATGTGCGGACAACGATTTGTCTAAGTTTGACATGAAATATAAAAATAAATACAGAATTGTGGATACATGACGTACACATAGGGTGATAGAATAGGACCAGAACATCTGTACTATACCACCCAAGTTACCTTAAAATCTTAGGTTTTGGATATATGGGTGATTAAATTAGTCGCTATGCGATGTGCGGGTAACGATTTGTCTAAGTATGACATGAAATATAATAATAAATACGGAGGTGTGCCAACATTACGTACATATAGGGTTATAGAATAGGACCAGAACTTCTGTATTATACCACCCAAGTTACCGTAAAAACTTAGGTTTTGGAAATATGGGTGATTAAATTAGTCGCTATGCGATGTGCGGACAACGATTTGTCTAAGTATGACATGAAATATAATAATAAATACGGAGGTTTGCCAACATTACGTACACGTAAGGTGATAGAATAGGACCAGAACTTCTGTATTATAACACCTAAGTTACCGTAAAAACTTAGGTTTTGGAAATATGGGTGATTAAATTAGTCGCTATGCGATGTGCGGACAACGATTTGTCTAAGTTTGACATGAAATATAAAATAAATACGGAAGTGTGCCAACATGACGTACACATAGGATGATAGAATAGGTCCTGAAATTTAGTATTATACCACCCAAGTTACCTTAAAAACTTAGGTTTTTTTAAATATGGGTGATTAAATTAGTCGCTTTGCGATGTGCGGACAACGATTTGTCTAAGTTTGACATGAAATATAAAAATAAATACGGAATTGTGGATACATGACGTACACATAGGGTGATAGAATAGGACCAGAACTTTTGTATTATAACACCCAAGTTACCGTAAAAACTTAGGTTTTGGAAATATGGCTGATTAAAGTAGTCGCATTGAGATGTGCGGACAGCGATTTGTCAAAGTATGACATGAAAAATAAAATAAATACGGCAGTGTGTCAGCATGACGTACACGTAGGATGAAAGAATAGGACCAGAACTTTAGTACTGTACCACCCAAGTTACCTTAAAAACTTAGGTTTTGGAAATATGGGTGATTTAATTAGTCGCTATGCGATGTGCGGACAACGATTTGTCTAAGTATGACATGAAATATAATAATAAATACGGAGGTGTGCCAACATTACGTACACGTAGGGTGATAGAATAGGACCAGAACTTCTGTATTATACCACCCAAGTTACCGTAAATACTTAGGTTTTGGAAATATGGCTGATTAAAGTAGTCGCATTGAGATGTGCGGACAGAGATTTGTCGAAGTTTGACACAAAATATAAAAAAAATACGGAGGTGTGCCAACATGACGTACACATAGGATGATAGAATAGCTCCAGAACTTTAGTACTATACCACCCAAGTTACCGTAAAAACTTAGGTTTTGGAAATATGGCTGATTAAAGTAGTCGCATTGAGATGTGCGGACAGCGATTTGTTTAAGTTTGACATGAAATATAAAAATAAATACAGAATTGTGGATACATGACGTACACATAGGGTGATAGAATAGGACCAGAACTTCTGTATTATACCACCCAAGTTACCGTAAAAACTTAGGTTTTGGAAATATGGGTGATTAAATTAGTCGCTATGCGATGTGCGGACAACGATTTGTCTAATTTTGACATGAAATATAAAAATAAATACGGAGGTGTGCCAACATTACGTAGACGTAGGATGAAAGCATAGGACCAGAACTTTAGTACTATACCACCCAAGTTACCTTAAAAACTTAGGTTTTGGAAATATGGGTGATTAAATTAGTCGCTATGCGATGTGCGGACAACGATTTGTCTAAATATGACATGAAATATAATAATAAATACGGAGGTGTGCCAACATTACGTACACATAGGGTGATAGAATAGGACCAGAACTTCTGTATTATACCACCCAAGTTACCGTAAATACTTAGGTTTTGGAAAAATGGCTGATTAAAGTAGTCGCATTGAGATGTGCGGACAGAGATTTGTCGAAGTTTGACACGAAATATAAAAAAATACGGAGGTGTGCCAACATGACGTACACATAGGATGATAGAATAGGTCCAAAGCTTTAGTACTATACCACCCAGTTACCTTAAAAACTTAGGTTTTGGAAATACGGGTAATTAAATTAGTCGCTATGCGATGTGCGGACAACGATTTGTCTAAGTTTGACATGAAATATAAAAATAAATACGGAATTGTGGATACATGACGTACACATAGGGTGATAGAATAGGACCAGAACTTCTGTATTATACTACCCAAGTTACCTTAAAAACTTAGGTTTTGGAAATATGGGTGATTAAATTAGTCGCTATGCGATGTGCGGACAACGATTTGTCTAAGTTTGACATGAAATATAAAAATAAATACGGAATTGTGGATACATGACGTACACATAGGGTGATAGAATAGGACCAGAACGTCTGTGTTATACCACCCAAGTTACCGTAAAAACTTAGGTTTTGGAAATATGGCTGATTAAAGTAGTCGCATTGAGATGTGCGGACAGCGATTTGTCAAAGTATGACATGAAAGATAAAATAAATACGGCAGTGTGTCAGCATGACGTACACGTAGGATGAAAGAATAGGACCAGAACTTTAGTACTATACCACCCAAGTTACCTTAAAAACGTAGGTTTTGGAAATATGGGTGATTAAATTAGTCGCTATGCGATGTGCGGACAACGATTTGTCTAAGTATGACATGAAATATAATAATAAATACGGAGGTGTGCCAACATTACGTACACGTAGGGTGATAGAATAGGACCAGAACTCCTGTATTATACCACCTAAGTTACCGTAAAAACTTAGGTTTTGGAAATATGGGTGATTAAATTAGTCGCTATGCGATGTGCGGACAACGATTTGTCTAAGTTTGACACGAAATATAAAATAAATACGGAAGTGTGCCAACATGACGTACACATAGGATGATAGAATAGGTCCTGAAATTTAGTATTATACCACCCAAGTTACCTTAAAAACTTAGGTTTTTTTAAATATGGGTGATTAAATTAGTCGCTTTGCGATGTGCGGACAACGATTTGTCTAAGTTTGACATGAAATATAAAAATAAATACGGAATTGTGGATACATGACGTACACATAGGGTGATAGAATAGGACCAGAACTTTTGTATTATAACACCCAAGTTACCGTAAAAACTTAGGTTTTGGAAATATGGCTGATTAAAGTAGTCGCATTGAGATGTGCGGACAGCGATTTGTCAAAGTATGACATGAAAAATAAAATAAATACGGCAGTGTGTCAGCATGACGTACACGTAGGATGAAAGAATAGGACCAGAACTTTAGTACTATACCACCCAAGTTACCTTAAAAACTTAGGTTTTGGAAATATGGGTGATTTAATTAGTCGCTATTCGATGTGCGGACAACGATTTGTCTAAGTATGACATGAAATATAATAATAAATACGGAGGTCTGCCAACATTACGTACACGTAGGGTGATAGAATAGGACCAGAACTTCTGTATTATACCACCCAAGTTACCGTAAATACTTAGGTTTTGGAAATATGGCTGATTAAAGTAGTCGCATTGAGATGTAGGGACAGCGATTTGTTTAAGTTTGACATGAAATATAAAAATAAATACTGAATTGTGGATACATGACGTACACATAGGGTGATAGAATAGGACCAGAACTTCTGTATTATACCACCCAAGTTACCGTAAAAACTTAGGTTTTGGAAATATGGGTGATTAAATTAGTCGCTATGCGATGTGCGGACAACGATTTGTCTAAGTTTGACATGAAATATAAAAATAAATACGGAGGTGTGCCAACATTACGTAGACGTAGGATGAAAGAATAGGACCAGAACTTTAGTACTATACCACCCAAGTTACCTTAAAAACTTAGGTTTTGGAAATATGGGTGATTAAATTAGTCGCTATGCGATGTGCGGACAACGATTTGTCTAAATATGACATGAAATATAATAATAAATACGGAGGTGTGCCAACATTACGTACACATAGGATGATAGAATAGGTCCAGAACTTTAGTACTATACCACCCAAGTTACCGTAAAAACTTAGGTTTTGGAAATATGGCTGATTAAAGTAGTCGCATTGAGATGTGCGGACAGAGATTTGTCGAAGTTTGACACGAAATATAAAAAAATACGGAGGTGTGCCAACATGACGTACACATAGGATGATAGAATAGGTCCAGAACTTTAGTACTATACCACCCAAGTTACCTTAAAAACTTAGGTTTTGGAAATACGGGTAATTAAATTAGTCGCTATGCAATGTGCGGACAACGATTTGTCTAAGTTTGACATGAAATATAAAAATAAATACGGAATTGTGGATACATGACGTACACATAGGGTGATAGAATAGGACCAGAACTTCTGTATTATACTACCCAAGTTACCTTAAAAACTTAGGTTTTGGAAATATGGGTGATTAAATTAGTCGCTATGCGATGTGCGGACAACGATTTGTCTAAGTTTGACATGAAATATAAAAATAAATACGGAATTGTGGATACATGACGTACACATAGGGTGATAGAATAGAACCAGAACTTCTGTATTATACCACCCAAGTTACCGTAAAAACTTAGGTTTTGGAAATATGGCTGATTAAAGTAGTCGCATTGAGATGTGCGGACAGCGATTTGTCAAAGTATGACATGAAAAATAAAATAAATACGGCAGTGTGTCAGCATGACGTACACGTAGGATGAAAGAATAGGACCAGAACTTTAGTACTATACCACCCAAGTTACCTTAAAAACTTAGGTTTTGGAAATACGGGTGATTAAATTAGTCGCTATGCGATGTGCGGACAACGATTTGTCTAAGTATGACATGAAATATAATAATAAATACGGAGGTGTGCCAACATTACGTACACGTAGGGTGATAGAATAGGACCAGAACTCCTGTATTATACCAACCAAGTTACCGTAAAAACTTAGGTTTTGGAAATATGGCTGATTAAAGTAGTCGCATTGAGATGTGCGGAAAGAGATTTGTCGAAGTTTGACACGAAATATAAAAAAAATACGGAGGTGTGCCAACATGACGTACACATGGGATGATAGAATAGGTCCAGAACTTTAGTACTATACCACCCAAGTTACCGTAAAAACTTAGGTTTTGGAAATATGGCTGATTAAAGTAGTCGCATTGAGATGTGCGGACAGCGATTTGTCTAAGTTTGAAATGAAATATAAAAATAAATACGGAATTGTGGATACATGACGTACACATAGGGTGATAGAATAGGACCAGAACTTCTGTATTATACCACCCAAGTTACCGTAAAAACTTAGGTTTTGGAAATATGGGTGATTAAATTAGTCGCTATGCGATGTGCGGACAACGATTTGTCTAAGTATGACGTGAAATATAATAATAAATACGGAGGTGTGCCAACATTACGTACACGTAGGGTGATAGAATAGGACCAGAACTTCTGTATTATACCACCCAAGTTACCGTATAACTTAGGTTTTGGAAATATGGCTGATTAAAGTAGTCGCATTGAGATGTGCGGACAGCGATTTGTCAAAGTATGACATGAAAAATAAAATAAATACGGAAGTGTGCCAACATGACGTACACATAGGATGATAGAATAGGTCCTGAAATTTAGTATTATACCACCCAAGTTACCTTAAAAACTTAGGTTTTGGAAATATGGGTGATTAAATTAGTCGCTAAGCGATGTGCGGACAACGATTTGTCTAAGTTTGACATGAAATATAAAAATAAATACGGAATAGTGGATACATGACGTACACATAGGGTGATAGAATAGGACCAGAACTTCTGTATTATACCACCCAAGTTACCGTAAAAACTTAGGTTTTGGAAATATGGATGATTAAATTAGTCGCTATGCGATGTGCGGACAACGATTTGTCTAAGTTTGACATGAAATATAAAAATAAATACGGAGGTGTGCCAACATTACGTACATGTAGGATGAAAGAATAGGACCAGAACTTTAGTACTATACCACCCAAGTTACCTTAAAAACTTAGGTTTTGGAAATATGGGTGATTAAATTAGTCGCTATGCGATGTGCGGACAACGATTTGTCTAAGTATGACATGAAATATAATAATAAATACGGAGGTGTGCCAACATTACGTACACATAGGATGATAGAATAGGTCCAGAACTTTAGTACTATACCACCCAAGTTACCGTAACAACTTAGGTTTTGGAAATATGGCTGATTAAAGTAGTCGCATTGAGATGTGCGGACAGAGATTTGTCGAAGTTTGACACGAAATATAAAAAAAATACGGAGGTGTGCCAACATGACGTACACATAGGATGATAGAATAGGTCCAGAACTTTAGTACTATACCACCCAAGTTACCTTAAAAACTTAGGTTTTGGAAATACGGGTGATTAAAATAGTCGCTTTGGATGTGTGGACAGCGATCCACCTAAGTTTGACATAAAATATAAAATAAATACGGCAGTGTGTCAGCATGACGTACACGTAGGATGAAAGAATAGGACCAGAACTTTAGTACTATACCACCCAAGTTACCTTAAAAACTTAGGTTTTGGAAATATGGGTGATTAAATTAGTAGCTATGCGATGTGCGGACAACGATTTGTCTAAGTATGACATGAAATATAATAATAAATACGGAGGTGTGCCAACATTACGTACACGTAGGGTGATAGAATAGGACCAGAACTTCTGTATTATACCACCCAAGTTACCGTAAAAACTTAGGTTTTGGAAATATGGCTGATTAAAGTAGTCGCATTGAGATGTGCGGACAGAGATTTGTCGAAGTTTGACACGAAATATAAAAAAAATACGGAGGTGTGCCAACATGACGTACACATAGGATGATAGAATAGGTCCAGAACTTTAGTACTATACCACCCAAGTTACCGTAAAAACTTAGGTTTTGGAAATATGGCTGATTAAAGTAGTCGCATTGAGATGTGCGGACAGCGATTTGTCTAAGTTTGACATGAAATATAAAAATAAATACGGAATTGTAGATACATGACGTACACATAGGGTGATAGAATAGGACGGGAACTTCTGTATTATACCACTTAAGTTACCGTAAAAACTTAGGTTTTGGAAATATGGGTGATTAAATTAGTCGCTATGCGATGTGCGGACAACGATTTGTCTAAGTATGACATGAAATATAATAATAAATACGGAGGTGTGCCAACATTACGTACACGTAGGGTGATAGAATAGGACCAGAACCTCTGTATTATACCACCCAAGTTACCGTAAAAACTTAGGTTTTGGAAATATGGCTGATTAAAGTAGTCGCATTGAGATGTGCGGACAGAGATTTGTCGAAGTTTGACACGAAATATAAAAAAAATACGGAGGTGTGCCAACATGACGTACACATAGGATGATAGAATAGGTCCAGAACTTTAGTACTATACCACCCAAGTTACCTTAAAAACTTAGGTTTTGGAAATACGGGTGATTAAAATAGTCGCTTTGGATGTGTGGACAGCGATCCACCTAAGTTTGACATAAAATATAAATAAATACGGCAGTGTGTCAGCATGACGTACACATAGGATGAAAGAATAGGACCAGAACTTTAGTACTATACCACCCAAGTTACCTTAAAAACTTAGGTTTTGGAAATATGGGTGATTAAATTAGTCGCTATGCGATGTGCGGACAACGATTTGTCTAAGTTTGACATGAAATATAAAAATAAATACGGAATTGTGGATACATGACGTACACATAGGGTGATAGAATAGGACCAGAACTTCTGTATTATACCACCCAAGTTACCGTAAAAACTTAGGTTTTGGAAATATGGCTGATTAAAGTAGTCGCATTGAGATGTGCGGACAGCGATTTGTCAAAGTATGACATGAAAAATAAAATAAATACGGAAGTGTGCCAACATGACGTACACATAGGATGATAGAATAGGTCCTGAAATTTAGTATTATACCACCCCAGTTACCTTAAAAACTTAGGTTTTGGAAATACGGGTGATTAAAATAGTCGCATTGAGATGTGCGGACAGCGATTTGTCAAAGTATGACATGAAATATAAAAATAAATACGGAATTGTGGATACATGACGTACACATAGGATGAAAGAATAGCACCAGAA
>JAQJVK010000393.1:0-64181 GCA_035578135.1 Flexamia atlantica
AAAAAGCCATTTACCAAGTTTTATCAAGATATGTTGAGAAATAAGCGAGATATAGAATTTTACTTATTTCCCATAAGGTTAACATTGGGACAACGTACTGCGTTTACCACTTTCAATATCTCGGCAACCAATGGACATAGAGCCATGATTCAAAATACTAAATTGTTTGTTTTTTTGGGCTGAATTCAATGGTGCCAATAAAAATTTGAAAAATTTTATTTTTCTATGTAAAAATCTCAAAAAACCCATTTTTGGGGGGGTTTACCCCCCTTTACCCCCCCTTCCGGTGGTCCGATCGGGCTGGTTTACGAACTCGTCCGAATAATTACTACTTTACACGTCTATGCCAAATTTCATTCCGATTGGACCATTTTTGCGCAAGTTATCGTGCTTAAAGACACACACATATATATATATAGATATATACTAGCAGTTGCCCGTGGCTTCGCTCACGATAAAAATTGTAACTCCCTGCTGACTAAATGAATATAGGGCCACATACTGAGTTTATGATTACACAAATAAGGTACAAAAACGAATGATAACTTTAACTTAACTAAATCTAACTTTTATATAGTACGTATAATCAAAATAATCAATTTACAAAACAACCATAAAACCATTATGAAAGTAACAAAATTGTAAATCAGCTGTATCCGTATGTGAAGCTTGAACCATCTGCTTGTTGAATGAACATTGAAAACTAAACAAAAGATCATCCATTCCATTTACTAAGGAGAACTTATAAACATCGACCTCGCCAAGACCCCTTAAAAGTTTGAATTTTAAAAAAAACGTTCTTAGCGGATGCTTACGCCATAAAGAACGTCCATGCAAAGGTCCAAGGTTGTAAGACAAGTGGTTTGGGCTGTGCAGTGATAGGTCAGTGGTATTGGACAAATTTAAAGAAGGTAAACTTTCATTAATCAGAAAGATGTTTTCAGGAATCTGCAAAGACCGCACGTCTGCTGCGACTGGAGTTATTCTATTACTACCCCCCGCAGAAGGTATTTCTATTTGGCCTCCCTGTACTATACATGCGGGCAGATTCAGCGCCCCGCCGACAAAGCCCTCAAGTGTGTCACTGCCCTAGGAAAGCTTACGCCCAATATCGTCAGATATGCTCGCATGTATGGTATTGAGTGGCACTTAGGCAGGATATAAATACCCCCGTCGCAGCAGACCAAGTATACAGTTTTCTGTTTCATGAAAGTATATGTACGTAAAACGTAGAATTTTCCCTTGATTTAATGTCAAAAAAAGTTCTAAGGTTTTTAGGGTCTATCTTGAACGAAAAAATACCCCCGTTGCAGCAGACCTCCAGACTATGCATGACCTTATTTTATTTCTTCCATAAGAATAACATAGGGAATGAGTATGCAGGTTTGCTGCAACAGACATACATACATTTTGTGGTTTTAAAACAATATCATGTGAATCTGAACCATAAAAGCCACATATACCAAGTTTTATTAGGTGTGTTGAGTAGTAACCGAGATATAGAATTTTTCTTATTTTCCATGAGGATAAAATAGGGACAATGTGCTGTGTTTTCCGCTTTAAATATCGTTCAAATGGTGTTTTTTGCTTCTGGGAGCCCCAAAGTGAAAAGTTATCATGGCCTCGGGCTTAGGTCTTGCCATGAGACCTATGGTAATAGTTTATTCCTTTAAGGAAATTCGTTAATTCCGTCAATGAAATTCGCTAAAAGACAAAAGCAAAGTCTTTTTCTAATGATGTACATAAAATAAATGGTTTAAATTAGCTCTTTCAATAACAGCTGTTACAGGGAAGAAAGGTCTTTAAATTATCTCTAGTCAGTGATTTATTTTATGTTCTATTCCTGACAGCTGATTTGACATACTAGGCCTACTTTTTTTGCTTTTTACATCTGTTTAGATATAAACAGTTCATCAATTATTTTGTATTCTGCCACAACTTAAACTTGGTCGAGATAAAATAAAATCGTGTTTTAGGATTTTGCAGTTTGATTTCAAAAGTACTTGTGATTTAATAAATTTCCTAAAAATATCAAACATTTTATACTTGATGAGTAGATTCCATGAGCAAATGGATTACGTACGAAAACTAACGATGGATTAAATGCTACTTTTATATAGTACATAAAAAAATAAATATTATAAACCAAAACATAAAACTAAATGAAATCATTAAACATCTGTAACGACGAATCCATCAGTGAAGGTAACTACCATCTGCTTGGAACTCTGAAAATGTAAACAAAACATCATCCCCTTTAATTATTATGGGGAAACTTGGTTGAAATCAAATAAAACTCGGTTTTTAGAAGCTTGCTATTTAATTTAAAAAAGACGTACGCTAGTTTTAAGTCGTCTAAAGCCTTCTCATATGTGCATACTACACAGGAAAAAAGTTTCAGCCATAACAGTACTCTAGTTTTTGGCGTGAAAAGCGGTCTAAAGTGTGATGTTGAGCGTTACCAACACACATCGTGACATAAATTGAGAAAAGGCTTGATTCAGATTCTCTGACCTTCAAAACGCAAAAATAACCGAAAATTTCATAATTCTAAGCAATGTACAGACAAAACTCTAATTTTATTTATATAGATATATAGATATATATATATATTTATGAAAGTGAACGAATGGTGTTTTTGGCATCTGAGGACCTCAAAAAGAAAAGTTATGATGGTTTTAGGCTTAGGTCTTACCATGAGACCTACGGTAACAGCTTCTTCCCTATAGGGGAAATTCGCTAATAATAATGAGACAAAAATGTATTGTTATTTGCAACTGCGATAATGAAAGAATATGACTCATTCGGTACGTTATGGAAATTTATATTGCACTTCTAGGTTTTAAATAGAATAATTTTCACGCATAATATGAACAAATCCACATTCATTCATTCATGCGTTATATGTTGTTCATATGTTTGGGATCAAAATCGTTTAAGGTTTGTACATACTTTTGAAGTCGAGCTATGATTTTGCTCCAAGAGGTTGTTAAGGCAGCCTCGGCCTATTACAACGTTTTAGGTTACGTAGTTTGTTGTGATTACATGGACTATTTCCATGCTAATGAGATCGTAAAATTCATTAAAAGAAAAACTGTTATTTTTACTTCATGCAAAACTTTTCCTGGAGGAGAACCCCCAGATTCACCTTTTCTCAGGGGGTATTGCGCGAGTTGCTATCATCAACGATCAGCTGTTAAGCGGCGGCTGGTAATAGCTCTGGCCCTTTCATGTGTGTCCGAGCCCTTTAATGTATAGTCTGAGCCGGTTGACTTGGCATTGGTCATCCGTAAGCACAAAGTTAAAATTAACTTTATTCTCATGGGCTGACTGGGCCAATGTTTGACACTGACTATATTAATAACTGTCAAGGCGGATTTACACGGGTCGAGTTGGACGGTCGAGTCAAACTGGGCGATTTAGCGGTCGAGTTGTAGCATGTGACGCTCTTTGGCAGGAAACTTGGAATGATATGGATGGGAGAAGAAAATTGTCTTTTTATTTGCTATGTACGGTATATGATTTTGTTATATTTATTTAGTTTTATGTGTATATATATTTTTCAAAGACAATGAATAAACATTAATTCGTTAGTTAAGTAACGTATTTTTGTTGTAATACACACTTCTTGTACAATTACCCATGGTTAATTTCGAAAATGTTACAATTTTTATTTGTATCTCACGATTGTTATGTTTACGGTGTGTCTGAGGAGGACGTAAAAAAGTCAAATATTACATTGAAATGTACAGCTGTGAATAATTTGAAAGCTCATATAGGCTAGAGTAGAAAAAGTCAATGGTAGAAGTTAGAACAGCCGTTTCGAACCAATAAGCTTAAAATTAAATTGACTACATATTATATTCACCGCCGTCAAAAGGTCATATGCCATTAGTTCAACTTGTTTCGCGAAACATTTCACGTGAAACTCAGAAACGTCTGAAACATTTCTGCAACTTACCGCATGGCCATGATTTCGCCTTCTTGCTGGTGTACTTTTAATAAATTTGCAAAAAACCTGTCTATTGTCACGGAACAGGTGGTTTTAAAACTAAAAAATACTGGGTGAACGTAAGTTTTTATGTTATTTTTGTGTACGGTTAAAAAGTGGGCGAATAAACGAAAGCTACTCGACCGCTAACTCGCCCAGTTTGACTCGACCGTTTTACTCGTCCAACTCGACCCGTGAAAAACCGCCTTCCAGTGACAGCGGAAAATTTCACGCAGTGAGCAAAGAATAACATTCTGACCGTGCTGATTTTGTGTTGACAACGATAAATATAGCGGGAGCGGCTTCCAAACAACAGCTGATCGTTGGCGCTAGCAACCAGTCGTAAACTGGCCTTTACTCATTGATGAAATATGTATACATTAAAATCAGTAGCAATAGAAGCTTCAAGGTCACTGGTTCCATTCGAACATATATTTTTTTCTGATTGTTTGTTATTATAAATACGTAAATAAACCAGAGTACCAGGTGGACCGAGCTTTGCCCGGTATTTTTTCATGTTTCATGTTCACCAGTTCATCCAATTACTATAAAATATTTCAGTGTCATAAAATATATAAATAAAAAAACCTTTCTATTACTTTATGCAATCTTTATCCCCCACACTTATTTTTTTCTAAAAGGCTGTATTTAGTTTGGAAACAGCTAATGTGATTAATTAATTTATTTACACTTTCCTTGTTTATTTCTTTCTTGTTCGTTTCTTTCTTGCTATCATGGCAACTCTTAAGGCAATGTTAAAATTTTACAACTTTTAAATTAATTTTATTCCTCTCTTTTATTTTCTTTGGCCAAGTAGTCTGATTAGAACACGTTTTTGAGTCATAAATTACTTCTTTGAATACTTAGAAAGAAATCCTGGAAGGCGTTTTTGAGATAATTGTGCAAACCAGCAAGCAAACACTTGTGAGTGTTATTCCAACCAAGTGTTAAACAAGTTTAACTAAAGAATCTGTTTAAGAACTAGACCAATATTTTACCACAAATCAAAAATAATTTTCCTCTACTCACCCCGCATCTCGCTGGCGGCCTGGAGACAGAGGGGGGCGGGGGGGAGGACGGCGGGCAAGGAGGCGGTCTTGGCCAGCAGTCTCCTCTTGGCCCTCAGCTTGGCCGCGGCCAGCGACCCCAGCACGTCCTGGGAGTGAGACATCGCACCAGGCACCTGAAGAAGCGACGCAGCACACGTACGAAACGTCGCGAGGAAGTAGCTAGGTAGGTCTACAGTGGCGGTGTAACCTCCGAACAGACAAACGATTTCAGCACGTCTTGGGAGTGAGACATCGCACAAGACACCTGAAGAAGCGACACAGCTTATAGAACGCGTGTACGAAACGTCAAGCGACGCGAGTAGAGATACAGTAGCGGTGTCACCTCCAAACAGACAAACGGCTAGTTAAATATTACAATGAGGTGGGCGGAGATCAACGATCCCACAACGTCCTGAGAGTAGGGCATCACATCACACAAGACACCTAAAGAAGTGACCGAACTCACGTACGAAACGTCGCGCGTCGCGAAGTAGAGGTAGAGTAGCGGTGTAACCTCCAAACACACAAACGGCTAGTTAAATATTACAGTGAGGTGGGCGGAGATCAACGATCCCAAAACGTCCTGAGAGTAGGGCATCACATCACACAAGACACATGAAGAAGCGACCGAACGCACGTACGAAACGTCGCGCGTCGCGAGGTAGAGGTAGTTTAGCGGTGTAACCTCCAAACACACAAACGGCTAGTTAACTATTACAGTGAGGTGGGCGGAGATCAACGATCCCAAAACGTCCTGAGAGTAGGGCATCACATCACACAAGACACATGAAGAAGCGACCGAACGCACGTACGAAACGTCGCGAGGTAGAGTCAAAGTAGCGGCGTAACCTCCAAACAGACAAACGGCTAGTTAAATATTACAACGAGGCGACCTCTATGTCTGTCTGTCTGTCTGTCTGGCTGGCTGAATTACACCGGTAATGCAAGCCCACGTGTGTGCTGTCGGTTCCAACTACGGCTACGGTCGGGTGGGGAGTCATGTAGGCGAGTGTGGGTTCCACGTTCGGTGGGGGGGGGGGGGTGTCGGCTGTGAGCTGATGAGCAGTCAGTTAAATACGTCAATGAGACGCTGTTTTGTTTGGCTGAATGACAGAGTTGATTGCAGGCCAAGTCTGTCTGGTGTCAGTGTCACTTTAGAGTTCGATTGCGACTTAAATATTCTCCATTGAACATGTAAAAGGGTGTTGCTGTCGTTTTAGGGTTTGATTACAACTTATATGTCCTCCGTTGAATATCCATTTATAATATTTCTTAAGACCGAGTCGGTGGAGCCAAATAATTTTGGGATATTCGAAAAGATGGTCGCAATTTAATTGATTTGTTTCTGTCAGAGTAACAATTGAAAATTAATAGTGCAAAGAGGAAATTTCAAACTAGTTTAAACCGTAAAAGATTAAATGGCCGCTAGAGGCCTATCAACAACGCTGCGGTTTCTTTAGCCGTCAGGTGTAAGATGGGTACTGCCACAGAGAAGGATCAAACAGAGGTCACTTTTATATGGGCCTTCTGTTGCGCCGAAGTACTAGGTACAGTTAATTCTAGTTACAGTTACAGTTAAGTTTCTAGTTACTAGTTACATCTAGTTACTAGCTACAGTTAAGTTAATTAGGAGACGGCAGCGACGGTACTGCTCTCTCGCGGCGTCAATGGTGAACTAAGTCCTCGACACCCGCTGACCAGCGCTCGACACCACCTGAGCGCAACATTAGAAGATACTTTTGTTTGATTCTTCTCTGTGGTACTGTGTAATCAGCTTAAGAGTTTCTGTTTTATTGACCCTGTGAAAAGAGAGTTGCCAATATCAGTGCAGCGAATATTTTATTTAAAAGAGAAGTGGTTTTAAGAAACGGTGAGCGAATCTTCAAAACTTAAAACCTTAAAACCTATCGACTGATTACAATAGAAAAACTATGAATGATTACAATACGAACACCTGTCGAATGATTACAATAGAACTATGAATGATTACAATACGAACACCTGTCGAATGATTACAATATAACAACTATGAATGATTACAGTACGAACACCTGTCGAATGATTACAATAGGAACGGATGTCGGCGGGGCTTGATCCAGCGTAGTTTGCAGTTCACGTTTCACTTTATTGTTTAGACTACTTCCTGTGCCACTTACGCAACAATAACTAACCACAAGTCGAGGCGGTCACCATGGCAATAATGAAAATGAAACACTTTACTGTTGTTTTAGTGTTTTTTTGACCTTTGGCTGTGAAACCTTCCTTTATACAAAGACTGTTTAAACAACCCATTTTTTAAACATCCAAAAATATTTTTCTGGCTTACCATACAAATTGTGCTTTGAGAGTTTATGTATAGCAGACAGTAGGTTAGGAAACAATTCAATACACATATAAGTTATTAACAATTTTTTTATAGTCCATTATCTGATTGTTAACATTTGCATTAAACAATGTCAGGCCTACGGCCAAATTTAAAAATTACCTACCTTAAAATAAAAGTATATTAGTACAAAAATAAAACATCAGTAGATTTAGTTACTGAATATTACTTTTGTCATTATTGTAAAGAGGCTTGTACCATCGAATATATATAGATGAGTGAAAATTGAATACATAAAGCGTTAAAATATATGAATTTGAGTAAAGATCAACAAATTTAAATGAGTGCGTATTAAGGAATTGCACAAACTTTATGCACACGGCTGGTTTGTCGTCGAATGATGTTTTTATAGTTGCGTTTATACATAGCCATCTCTAGTAGTAGAGATGGTTATGGTTTATATAGTTTTATTTTGTGTTTAGTTGGGTTGGTATATGACGTCAAAAATTAGAAAAGAGGAGTAATCCGAATAATAGGAAAATTTACAAGAAATCAAAGTGCAAACAAATAAAGTAATCTTAACAGCTGTTTCAGACAAACGACAATCTACAATCATCAAGGAGAAATACAGGTGCTTCCATACTTAATTATTTTTTTTACTTTGTCCTCTTAAAATCCTAAGGGTTTTGTTGGTTCCCTGGTAGATTTTAGCCTTTTAAATATAAAGTATTTGCACCAGTGAATGAACGTTTTGCTTGAAAAGCCCTGTATTAAGCATTTTCTTTAGGCTAGCTAATTAAAAATAAGCATAAAATCAGCCTTGGAATATTATTCAACAATAATCTTTCACTGGTTAAAATTGTTGGAGTGAAAATACTTTTTAAACGTATTTAATATTGAGTGTCCGAGTGTCCCACTATCTTTGATTTTGATGTTTCCTGCTATAGTGACTATCCCTGAAAGGCTTAGCTGGATTTACATTCACTCTGTATTTGATGATTATTTCAAAGATGAGGTACAATTAAATAATATTTAACATTAGTATGTTAAATATTATTTAAATACACACACACACACACAATGAGAATAACACTTATTTTAAATTGTAGGGTAGTCCCTACAATTTAAAATAAGTGTTATTCTCTACATGTAATAATTAATTATTACTGAGGGCGGTCATAAATTGGAACGTAACTAGGGCAAAAACCAATGAATGACCGGGGGAAAACTTCATGGTCATTCACTGGGACAAGATCAGTTATTTACTAGCTATGATATAAACCCTCAGCTGACTTATTCTTTTGCATTGTTGTCAGCTGGTTTTTCAATTTTTTGACAGTTATTCAGCCAAAACAGACCGGTCATTCACTGGTGCAAGATTGTTCATTCACTGGTGCAGTCCCGGTCATTTATTGGAGCAATGACATAGTTGTCTTTAAATTAATATTACAATCAGTTTTCTCATCAAGTAACGTATTTATTTGATATATGCTTAATCCTTAAAGAATAAAAGAGCTTTCTAAAGTAGAATGTGTAAATGTAACTATGAAATAAGGGAGTAATGTCGAATGAGAAAACAAATGTCAAATGAGTAATGTCAGTGTAATGAGGAGTAATGTCAAATGTAACATGAGAAATCGTCCTTAACCGGTCATTCACTGGTGCACTCTCCCTACGTATAAAATCTACGGTATGCAGAGACTGATTAAAAGTTGAGGCGGGCTTGAGTTTTCCGACTTGATTCGGCCAGATGGTGGTGCTTTTGTTTTGTTTTTTTTTTCTTTTAGAGTTCGAGGCTTTTTTAGTGGTAAGGGTTTGGTTTGAGGTATCTGTCACATTGGGACTGATCAGTAAATTCTTTTGTATCGTACTGTATTATTCTTTTAATTTCTTCTGTATATTTTTGTTCGATGTGTGCAAATTTCTGGGGGTCGGATCGAGTTACACCAGGGCGAAGACTGAATGGTAAAAGATGCGGATAGCTAAAAAATAAAGTTATTTGTAAAGAACGTTTTTTTCATTTCTTTATCTCCTTATGATTTATTATCACTGATGAGTCTAACAGTATAAATCATAATCATTTCCGTTTAGTAAATAGGCCTGAATAAAATAATATATAAGTTCTAGTTAAACAATTTTGAAAACGTCTAAAACTTAATGCAACTAAAACTTAATTTGTCATATATAGGACTATAGGAGGAAGTCAAATATAGTGTAAATATCCAAACAATAGTCAAAGCAAAAATAACATTTGATAAAATATTTAAAATTAGTACGTATTATAACTAATAATTTAATGAGACCTAAAACAAACTTAGTAATTTTAGACCAAAAATCCGGAAACTCGGTCATTATTGAAAACTTATTTTGAGGTATGTGGACTGATTTGACTTTTCTTAATACTTACGTCTAACAACTAGTTGAAGTTTTTTTGATTTATGTAGCCTAGTGGAACACGAATATAACATCCTTCATAGTGTTAAATGGAAGAGAAATGTTTCGAAAGTGGGTTTCATGAGCCAAATTGTATTTATTGCGACCGGAAGAAAGAGTTGGCAGCCCTGGCAGGTTGAGTGAGCGAGAGTTGGCATCATTGGTATCTTTTTATTTCCGCAAACAGTTTAGATTGTCCTCTTGATCATCTGTTATTATTCCCCCTCCCTAAAATGCAGTTCATTCGACTTTTGTTTATAAACACCAAAGCTTCATATTTCTCACGAAGTTCCTTACGAATATTGTTCTCTATGTCAGTGTTTCTAAACCGGTGGTACGTGTAGGCCTTTCAGGTGGTACGCAAGAGATTGAAGAAGTAGTACAGAATAAAATACTAGATTTACGAACGAACGCTTTCGAACTTTAAAGTCGCACTTAATACCTTAACTTGATTGACATTTTCAGTATCTATTTTGGTCATAATATGTCAATTTCGTACCATACTTTAGGAAATATTGTCACTCTTTCATTTTAAGAGTAATTATTTTTACAAAACATTTTGGCATTAAAAATGTTCTTTCCATTAAAAAATACTACAGTGTCAATTCGGTGGTATTGCTATATTTGTTAGTTGAACGATTTACTAACCAAATGTATTTTCTATTTTGAACGCACAGTGTAGTTAAGTCGATTTGTTGTATACATTTTTGTAATTTGCTTCAAGATAAGATCATTTGAAAATACAGTATACTTTGAATGACTTTAAATTATTTATTTATGTTAATTTTTCAATGTAAAATATAAGAAATACGTGCAGTTTCAAATAACAGACAGAAAATTTATCCCCGTGTACCTAGACATTTTTTCATATGAACGAAATTCAAGTTCAAATTCATACGGGGTTTTCGCTAAAATGACTAAAGGTTATTGACTATTGGAGGTGAACATATAATTTGTCAAAATATCTTTATAATCAAAGTACGATCTAGAAATGTACATTGAAAAGGAAAATAAAATAAATTTAGCTGGCGTAAACAAAACCGCCAATGGGTAACTAAAAGCATTCATTGTTGGAGGGGATTCCTCAGGGGTAAGGAGGAGGGGGGTCCTAGCGATGGTTCGCCAAAACATTGAGATTGTGGTATGTGGTACGCGAGCACCAAAAGTTTGGGAAACACTGCTCTATGTCGTTGTAGAAGCAAGAATTACACGTTCCTTGGACTTCCTTGTCCATTTGCATTGTATCAAATGCACGATTCGTGCTGCGGCGTCTTTTGCATAAGCTCTCAGAAGGTCACAAGCTCGTTCTTCCGACAAACCGGATGTCGTGGGAATCACAACGCCAACACATCCGGTTTATGCTCGTGACTGCGGCTCTGGATAAACCATCTTTTTACTATCAGTGCAGAGTTTAAACACTGAGTAGAAAATTAGTTTTAAAATTGTTCTGAAAGTTTCCTTTTTGGAACTACTTAGAAAGGATATGAACCTTTTTTCCATAAAACTGTGTTAATAGTATAATATTAGCTTTTCCAGTTCCTTCTCCGTTACACAATTTCTCCGACCTTAACTATGTCGAAGTCGTAAACTGTCGGCCCCTTCTCCCGTGCAGCTCTGGCGACGCAACCACAACCAGACACCACCAGCTGTACATGTACAGGGCAGGTCAAATGTCGTGGTCTAGTCGTCGTCCATAAGACTAAGGTTTATTGTACCATAGGACTTACGGATGGCTTGGTTACATAATTTGACACGACATATAATATTTTCCTCCTTCCGCTATGGCGTTATGTGGCTTTTTCCTCCTTGTAATGAGTGAGTAAAATAATAATTTGTCTCCCAACGGGAGTAAAGTGATTACTTTATCTCCCGACTAGAAATAAAGTAAACTTATAAAGTATAACATTTAAATAATTTATTAAAAAATCGAACGCACCAAAATTTTCACGCAGGTATGCAAATATATTGAAGCTCACTGGATTTCAGTCGTTAACAGCTGATAATAGGTGCAGGATTGATCACAATAGCATAAAAATGACAACAACCATCTCCTGATTATTGAATAATCTGAGTTTGTTGAGTCAAATTATAGGTCGATTCAAATAGCAAGGCCCAGTCCGTCCATAGGACTAATGTTTATTTTAGCATTAGGCTAATGGAAGGAGTGGACCACGTTATTTGACTTAGACTATACAAGGACCAGTCCGCCCATAAGAGCAATTAATGTTATTTAGCATTGGGTTTACGGACGGCCTAGGCCAAGTCATTTGAATCGCCCTATAAGAATGCTGCAACAATGAAACAATCAGCTGGACGCTGGCGCATGAATGGTTGCAGCAGCCCGAATTGCAGGCGATAATAGATGAATAAACAAAATAAATGGTTTGTTAAAAATGGTAGGCCTAAAGAATGGATGTATAATGATTAGGCATTTTTTATTTATTGCAGGTGGAGGAAAAATTCTGCGTGCATTTCGAGAGAAAAAGTACATTGTAATTCACTCATTCGACTCTCAAACAACTATTTCCATTTACAGTTGTGTTACGAGATGGAATTCCATCTGTTAAGAGTGTGATGGGAGGGCCTAATTTAACTGTATCACCGTTATCCAACGTTGTCATATTTTTAAATACTCCCGTTGCAGTAGACCTACATACTTTGCGAATTCAATATCATTAAATCAATTGTTTAGAACAGAGAATCTCAGCCTATTTTTACTTGAGTCCCAAACAATGTATTTTCACGAATAATTCATGACAATACATTGAGTTTATTGTACCCTATAGGAAAATGTTTATGCACTAACAAAACGGGGCCTCCAATAAAGTAAAATTGAATTTAAACCCAAAATCAGTAGCAATATCCGGATAAAGTCCATGAGAATAACATGCGAAAAGAATATTGTATGTGCTGCAAAGTATATAAAATTGAGATATTTTTTGCCATAATCCAGCAAACTTCAAATGGACGAAGCCAGATATCACGTTTTGTTAAGATATGTCGAGAATTAAACTAGATATACAGTCCTCTTTATATTTTTCTTACATTTATGAAAGGCAAAGCCTTGGCAGACTTATCACTAATTCTCCAACTTTCCATTTAAATAGAGAGCTGAAATTTTGTACACAGTGATTCTTTGGATCTTAAATAAGACAGCAGTTTTCACGCGGTATATCCATAGGGCTCTGTTCTATATAGAGGGTCGAAGATTGTGCGTTGATGTTATTTAAATAAAGTGGTCCAGAAATTTATTTTTGTTACTTTTTCGCGGCCACCCTGTCTATAAAACTAATTTACTTATAATAAAGTGATATAGAAAATTATTGCGTTAATTTTTCCTGGCTACCACCCTGACTATAGAAAATTAATGTTACAGATATTCTCTTAAAATATTGTTCTGCACATTAAATGTTCTTTCAGCCCAACTACCAATAGATTTTGAAACACTATCGAAAACAATCGACAATGCGGCTATCGGTGGTGTGTAATAACTGGTCGGTGTCGTAACGGTCGGTTATAGCTACTGAGGCGGGTCATAGTCATAACAAAACTGGCTCAGTGACATTTTTTTCGAAATCGAGATTTTGTTTTTTCTTTATGGAAGTCAGTACACTAGACTGTGTGCACATTTTTTCAAAACTTGTTATTTCCTATTTAAAAACGATGTTAAAGTTTAGCGGTGGTAGCAAAACTCGCCTTTTTCATCGCGACTGTTGCAAAACTGGTAATTTTGCAGCCGACCAATGGTGTCGCAGCTTATGATCACGTGACTTTCAGTTTAAATCTCGACTTACTGAAGTTCCTAAAGGTTGCAGCTACAATCAGTGTATTTTAAAGTTTGTTATTAAAACAATTTGAATTGAATTGAATTGAATTGAAAATATCTTTATTGTTCATTATTACACACTTTTAAATTTATAGAATATCAAAACATTACACCGGTATAACAATAATTAAGCACCCTAACACTAATAAACACAATTTGAACAATAAAGCCCAGAGGTTATAAAACCTGTGTGGGAGCACATAATTAAGTAACATATTTAGTCTCGCAGTGAGATAGAAAACCTGGTCGGTCTCCAGTACCACATAATTCTCGTAACACATTAACTAAGATAAAACATACATTTAAGGCTTCATTTATGAACTAAACAATTATAAAAGTAACAATTACTAACAATGAATTGAATTTTTTTACCTATTACTTACTTAAAAGACACCAATGAAGAAAATAATTTAGTAACTAACCAAACAAGTATAGATAGTACTTTTAACAGATACCTAATTTGTCTCTACTGAAAAGCTGAAGTTCAAACTATTAATTAAAAGTCATATAATACCGTACAAAACAACTGCATTAAAACTACACTATAGTCCTAAAAAATCTATTTACATCAATCTCCTTTATGAGGAAATCACGAGTAAGTTTGTGAAATCTTTTCCTATGAGCACATTCTTTAATATATTGTGGGAGAAGATTGTAAAAGGTAGGTGCTAGATGCAAATAAAATTTTTTAAATATTGATAGGTTTAGTTTTGGTACGTACATGTTCCATTCATTCCTCAATGAAACATATTTTTTATTTCCTCTATTTGTACCACATCTGTTAAAAAATATTTTTAAGACCTTAAAAACATAAAGATTTCTAATTGGTAAAATATTCAAACTTTGAAAAAGAGGGCAAGAAGGTTCAGTCTTACTCTTATTTAATATTATTCTAATAAAGGCTTTTTGCAACGTTATGATGGGCTTTAGTGTTGTGAAATAAATTCCCCCCCATACTTCTATGCCATATTCTATTTTTGAATTCACGCAAGCAAAGTAAATTGATCTCAACAGCTGTGTGTAGCAAACTGGTTTAAGCATGTAAAAAATGCGAACATATTTTACAAGCTTAGTCTTCAAATAACCGAGATGCTCTTTCCAACTAATTCTGCTATCCACCCACAACCCTAAATACTTAATACTATCAACTTGCTCAAGGTCTTGACACTTACAATTGTTTGCATTAATGGAACAATTAATTTCATGATATTTTAAGGATCTTACAAAGGATGTGTGTTTAGTCAGATTGAATATAATATACTTAGTTTTAGGACTCATCACCATTAGATTTGTTGTAAACCACCATCTAAGTGCGTTTACGTCATGTTGCATTTGATCTTTAAGGTCGGCAAGTGACTCCGCTTGATACAACAGTGCTGTGTCGTCAGCAAATGCGACTAAATTACCCCTAAAGTTACCATTACATAGATTGTTTATATATATCAAGAAAAGGGGACCTGACAATACTGACCCTTGTGGTATTCCTAATTTTATTTCTCCTAAATCACTTACACTATTCGTTACTTTAGTAATTTGGCTTCGCCCCGTGAGGTAAGACCGAAACCATTCCAGCGGGATTCCCCTAATTCCTGCTTGATACATCCTAGTTAACAGTATTTCGTGGTCTACTGTATCGAATGCCTTCATAACATCGACAAAAATGGCTGCACTTATTTTCCCATCATTAATTGTATTGTATATTTGTGACATAAATTCTATTAGTGCTGAACTTGTGTTTAATTTACTTTGGAAACCATATTGTTTTTTGCTAAAAAATTATGCTTATCTAGAAATTTTACCAATCTAACTTTGACTATTTTTTCTAATATTTTTGAAAATATTGATAAAAGGGCTATGGGTCTATAATTGCTAGGATTTTTTCTATCATTCTTCTTGTATAATGGGATGATTACTGCCTTTTTCAATTTTTGTGGAAAAATGCCACATATCAGGCTTAAGTTGAATATATAAACTAGAACATGGGCAATAGACTCAGATATTTCTTTTATAATGATGGGTGTTACATTATCATAACCTGGTGCTTTATTATTGCTTAAATTTTTAATAATTAACATGATTTCTTCTTTCTTTAATTATGGGTACAATAATTAAACCTTCGCCACGTGAAAAAGGGCGAAAGAAGAAATTTAATCCCGAGGGATGGAACGAATTTTGATGTTTTTTATTACTCTTTGGGAATCGATAGGCTACACCAAGGAGCTGTTTCTAAACGATGTTGGTAAATTATTAATACTGACTATGTATTTTGTAATACGAAGATTCCGTTTCAAAACCGTAAAGATACAACTGAGCTGGGTTGTAACTAGTATTTAGTAAATTGTAGCTAGTAATTGTAAACCCCGTCTAGAGACACCCCCCAGACTGTGTGCTCACTTTATGTCAAAACTGGCTATTTGCTATCCAAATACCCCCGTCGCAGCAAACCTGCGTACTCAGCGAATTTCTAAAGAATTAATTTTTATATGGGAGCTTATTTAATTATGTACAGGAAAATGTTTCGAACATTTTGTGTAATTAATGCAAAAAGTATATTACATATCAATTCAAGAGCTTTAGATATAGGCTAAGGGAAATGATCATGGGAATCACATCGGTATCCATCCAAGCAATATTATTTTTGTTATTCTTATAATTATTAGTCTAATATTTGTTTATGTGTATCCTTGTTATATTATAAAAATGTAAGCAAACATACAATCAATGATTTAAAATCAGTCAAAATAAAAACAAATAAAATAGTCACATGAAAAAATTGAATCCAAACATATGATTTATCTTAACATGTAAATAAACTTGTTGCAGCAAACTTGCATGCTCAGTTAATTTCTAAAGGATTTATTTTTTATATGTGGGCATATTCTAGATAAGTTAGGGAAGTTGTTGTTTTGAATATTTTGTGTAAATATTAATCTAAATTAAGTAAATTTTATCATTCATGATCTTATTTCTCAATAATTATTCATATTCTGATAATGTTTAATAAATTTACTTGTTATAATATATAAATGTCAGCAAACATATTATCAATCTACTCAGTTCCAAGAAATAAAAACAAATCAAACCATCACATGAACAAATTAAATTCAATCATGTGGTTTGTTTTATTATTTTTTTAATCCCATTTTAGGGAAATTGAATGAAAAATTTGGGTATTTCATACCAGAATTTGGACAGTTTACGTCCCTTCAGGGAAAAACAAAAGACAATGTACTGCATTTTGCAGATCCGATATCTCAGTAACCAATTGATGAAGAGTAATAATTCAAAATGCTATATTGTTTATTTTTTTAAGCTGAATTCAATTCTGACCATTAAATTTATATCAAATTAATAGAAATATGTTAAATCTTGAAAGTAAATTTTATTTAGTCAAAAAAACCGTCTTAGAGTGTACCGATCTTGCTGGTTTTCGAACTTAAAGTCATGAATATCGCTATAAATGTTTGTTCCAAATTTCATCAAGATCGGACTTTTTTACAAGAGTTATCGTGCCTACGGACATATATATATATATATATATACATATATACCAAAATGAACGAACGTTGTTTTTGGGCTCTAGGGACCTCAAAATGAAAAAATAATATGGTCCCGGGCTTAAGTCTCACCATGCCGCCTACGGTAATAGCTACTTCCCTATAGGGGGAAATTCGCTAAAACAATTAAAGTATAGCGGTTGTAGCAAAACTCGCCTTTTCCATTCCGACTGTTGCTGCCAAACTGGCTATTTTAGTCTGCCACAGCAAAACTGGCTTAGTGTAATATTTAATGTATTTTTTCTGGTAAGTTAAAAATAAAATCTTAAAAATATTTGTTTCCAAAGACTTTTAAGTACTTAATGTACTTGTAAAAACTAATTCAACCCAATAGCAAGGATATGTGAATGAAGATAAACTTTCTTTGTGCTTCCTGTACATTTTTGGTTTCTGCTCTTAGCCAGTTGCTTTGACCCGCCTCAGTTTTTCGAAAAACAATCGACTTTGCGACTCTCGATCATGTGTAGTCACTGCAGGTCGGTGATGTAACGGGCGATCATCCTCAGGATCATCCGGAGCAGTGAAAGTCCTCCCCCCTCCCCCCTGGTCCCCTCCCCCCCTGGACCCCTCGAGGGGGTCACCTGAGTTTATAAAGCCCCCTGCCCGGCCGGCCCCGTTCGCCAGTGAGGCAGTGAAGACTTGTGTCGCTCGTTTCAGCCTCCGAATACATACAGGTGAGAGTCCAGTATTGTTTTTTCTCTTTATGCGTGGCTTTTATTTTATTATTTTTTGCAAAACTTTCATTAAGTATTATGTGGGGGATTGTTTTTACAAACACTAGCAGATAACACCCGTACCAAGGCGTCAAGATGTCACAAAGTTGCGACGTTCGAAATTTCAAAACAGCTGGCTTTTTCCAATGTAATCATATAGGTAAGTGGACAACTGCGTGCAGTTTGTAAGGTCGTAATTTCGTGACGCCGAGTCCTTATTATTTTTATAAAAGGATTTGACCCGCAAATATTTATTTTGATGTTGAAAATCAGTTGAAAAAGGATTTTATTAAAAATCAACATTTAATTAATTATTTATTTGATAAAATATCAATAAAATATTATTTGATAACAAATTAAAAAAAAGCAGACTCGCGCTGCTGAGGACCTTTTATTAAAATCAGCTGTTCCTCGAAAATTTTATTAGTACTTGTGACTCACCTTTCATTTAAATTAAAGGGACATTTATTTTTTATTTAAAAGGAACCTTATCTTCCCAAAAAAATGTTCAGGACAGCAAGTGGTAGAGAATAGGGTCAAAAAACACATTTTCTGATTTTTATTGTTTTTTACTGTTTATATGTTTTCAAGCAATATTTGGTCCATCTTACCCCTGAATTTAACTTTAACATGGTTAGATTAATTTTGTTTCAAAACACTTGCAATCTGGAGAAAGGGGACCTTGATTTTCCCGTGCTATTTTAACACTTTAAAGCTAAGAAAATCCGAGAGTTCTGCGAGGAATAAGTGCAGGGGACTTGATAAGCCCTTGTCCACGAATCAGATCATGAAAATGTACACGATTTTCCAAAAGAAATAGTCGACGACGTAGCTCCTGGTCCAAGTGAAGTTTCAAAACAAACAAAATGTACTAGAAGGTCAACAAATAAAAAAGCAAAAACTCAGATACTTAATATAATGTCATATTTTGTTAAGATTTTTTATCATAAATTCTTATTTGAGTATACAATCAAAATTAACTTTAGTTTTTATCATGTAACAAGACATTTTGCCTTTTAAACGATGTGTTTTTTTATTATTCTCAACTATTTCAGCAACATTTGACAAAAAATACAAACAATTGACACAAATTCAATGGTGAATTCATATTCAGCTTTAAATTTCTGACAAAATGATATATAAAACATAACCAATAATGCATTAACATCAGACTTGAAGTTAGAAACTTGCAAAACTTTAGACCTCGATTTCCTAAAATTGATGTTTTTAATATTTCATATTCAAAAATTTATAACTTAGGGATTTTATAATATATCTTGAAAATCCTTTCATTAGTTTGTTTGGTGTTTAATGTAGTTTAAGGATATACTAATAACTCAATTTCGAAAAAAATGGAAGTTAAGGTCCCTTTTCCCTTGGCGGGTCACATATTAAATCAGCCATTTTCTATGTTGTTTCATAAAGCTATAGCAAACTCTTACAAGAAAATTTTCCCTCCGATTTCTTACCGAAACCTTTAGTTCAAGTATTAGTCCAGGGAACAAAATGGTATAGAGGGTAATTTTTGGAACACAATTTTTGACTTTGTTGCTTTGTCTGGAGTAGTTAGGAGGTAACATATAAAGTCCCCATCCGAAGCCTTGAGCGGGAGGAAGGAGGGGGGGTCCGAAGGTACCATTTTTAGGTATTTCCTAAATATTTTGAAAACTATCAACTTTAAGTGTTCTCTATTAATTTGGGAAATTGGATTTCCTGTAAGGAAAATATAAGATGTTACCCAGGACTTTTCTTAACTTTTTCATCCCATTTTATTATTGTAGGCCTAAATCCCACATTTTTCGGCTAAAGTTTAACAAAACTTAGATTCCATACTCAGTCGAAAGTTATGACACAAAAGTAAGACAACATAACATAACAAATATTAACATTTATTCAACAAAAACAAAAACTTAGCGACCAGCGCCTGGTTCTTCTTTAAATTTGTTTTATCACTACATTTACGTAATTACTAATGAACATAATAGGGATTTTTTGCCTTTCACGGTAAAAGAGTACGATAATCGTTAAACGGTATTGTAACATTGTGCTAAATGTATAAAATCAGCTTATTTAACCGATTAACGTTTATTGTGTTGTTTTACCGTAGATTACAAAAAGTCCCTATTATTTCACGCCTTCATTAAACGGTCCTGAAAACAGCAATATACAAATTATCCACCCCTTTTTGTAATATTTGCGTGGAAATACCAGGAATTTCGAAAAGTTGAATACCGCACACCAAGACAGTTTAAATCTTGAAAGTTTCGGGGGCACCAAGGACTTTTCTTAAATTTTTCATACTGATTTTGCTGATTTTTTCACATTTTCACATTTCACATTTTTCAGTTAGATTAACAAAACTTAGGTTTGACACTCAGTCGAAAGTCACGACAAAAAGGTAAGACAACATAACAAATATTACCGTTTATTCAACAAAAACAAAAACTTAGCGACCGGTGTCTGGTTCTTCATTTAAGACTTAAGATCACGACGTGACACAATTTGCTCCTTGAGCCATACCCTCGGTGCCATGCCAGTCTTCCTGCACCCCCTCTTATCCTCTCCTTATCTCTTATCTCCTTCTCCCCTTATCTCCCTCGACCTGCTCAAGGTCGCATCGGTATGAAGGCCTCGAAGTCGTCGACCACGAAGTCGCAGGACCTGGGACTGGCCCACCAGCACTCGGTGGCTCCGGAAGGCACGGTCGATGTTCTCCGAGAAACTGGGGTACTTGTAGCTTTGCTTCTCCGCCGGGCAGTAGAAGCCGGCGAGCTCAGAACTCCCGGGGGCGAACCTCGCCTTGACTTTATGGATGGAAGACAAAAATTTTGACCGAGTTTAAATTTCTTTTATTACTACAGTATTGTCAAGATATATTTACGTAACTACTAATGAACATAATAGGGAGTTTTTGCCTTTCACGATAATCGTTAAACGGCATTTTTAACATTGTGCTAAATGTATCATTGAACGTTATTGAAGCTTATTTGATCGTTTTACGTTTATTGTGTTGTTTTACCGCAGATTACAAAAAGTCCCTATTATTACCCGCCTTCATCATACGGTCCTGATAACCGCAACAAATTATCCACCCCTTTTTGTAATATTTGCGTGGAAATACCAGGAATTTCGAAAAGTTGAATACCGCACACCAAGACAGTTTAAATCCTGAAAGTTTCGGGGGCACCAAGGACTTTTCTTAAATTTTTCATACTGATTTTGCTGATTTTTTTCACATTTCACATTTTTCAGTTAGATTAACAAAACTTAGATTCCATACTCAGTCGAAAAAAAGGCAAGACAACATAACAAATATTACCATTTATTCAACAAAAACAAAAACTTAGCGACCGGTGTCTGGTTCTTCATTTCAGACTTAAGAACACGACGTGACACAATTTGCTCCTTGAGCCATACCCTCGGTGCCATGCCAGTCTTCCTGCACCCCCTCTTATCCTCCTTATCTCTTATCCTCCTTACTCTTATCTCCTTCTCCCCTTATCTCCCTCGACCTGCTCAAGGTCGCATCGGTATGAAGGCCTCAAAGTCGTCGACCACGAAGTCGCAGGCCCTGGGGCTGGCCCACCAGCACTCGGTGGCTCCGGAAGGCACGAAGTCGATGTTCTCGGAGAAACTGGGGTACTTGTAGCTTTGCTTCTCCGCCGGGCAGTAGAACCCGGCGAGCTCGGAACTCCCGGGGGCGAACCTCGCCTTGACTTTATGGATGGAAGACAAACATTTTGACCCAGTTTAAATTTGTTTTATTACTAAAGTATTGTCAAGATATATTTACGTAATTACTAATGAACATAATAGGGAGTTTTTGCCTTTCACGGTAAAAGAGTACGATAATCGTTAAACGGTATTTTAACATTGTGCTAAATGTATAAAATCAGCTTTTTTAACCGATTAACGTTTATTGTGTTGTTTTACCGTAGATTACAAAAAGTCCCTATTTTTACACGCCTTCATTAAACGGTCCTGAAAACAGCAATGTACAAATTATCCACCCTTTTTGTAATATTTGCGTGGAAATACCAGGGATTTCGAAAAGTTGAATACCGCACACCAAGACAGTTTAAATCTTGAAAGTTTCGGGGCACCAAGGACTTTTATTAAATTTTCCATACTGATTTTGCTGATTTTTTTCACTTTTTCACATTTCACATTTTTCAGTTAGATTAACAAAACTTAGGTTTGACACTCAGTCGAAAGTCACGACAAAAAGGTAAGACAACATAACAAATATTACCATTTATTCAACAAAAACAAAAACTTAGCGACCGTCGTCTGGTTCTTCATTTAAGACTTAAGAACACGACGTGACACAATTTGCTCCTTGAGCCATACCCTCGGTGCCATGCCAGTCTTCGTGCACCCCCTCTTATCCTCTCCTTATCTCTTATCTCCTTCCCCTCTTATCTCCCTCGACCTGCTCAAGGTCGCATCGGTATGAAGGCCTCAAAGTCGTCGACCACGAAGTCGCAGGCCCTGGGGCTGGCCCACCAGCACTCCGTGGCTCCGGAAGGCACGAAGTCGATGTTCTCGGAGAAACTGGGGTACTTGTAGCTTTGCTTCTCCGCTGGGCAGTAAAAGCCGGCGAGCTCAGAACATCCGGGGGTGAACGTCGCCTTGAGCTGGTCCCTCAGGCACGGCGGGCGCACCAGCTCCGCGGGGAAAGTGGGGGGAGGGGGTGGGGGCGGCAGGGGGGGCCTGGGGGGAGAGATGTGTCATATTAGATATTCTGTGATATCAGTTACTTCCGTATGTTAAAAAGAAATATTAGTTAAACACCCCCGTTGCAGCAGACCTGCATACTTAGCGAATTTCAAGTGCAAAACAACATTTTTCAATCCAACATGTTCGACATGTTTTTTGTTTAAGCTCCATAAGAATAACATGGGGAATGAGTATGCAGGTTTGCTGCTACGGGTATATTAAAACTGGGTGGTTTTATCTCAATAATTAGTAGATCTGAACTAGAAGAAGCCATTTACCAAGTTTTATCGAGATATGTTGAGAAATAACCGGGATATAGAATTTTACTTATTTCCCATAAGGTTAACATTGGGACACGTACTGTGTTTACCATTTTCAATATCTCGGTAACTAATGGACATAGAACAGTGATTCAAATTACTAAATTGCTTGTTTTTTTAGCTGAATTCAATGGTGCTGATAAAAATTGGATTATTTTTATTTTTCTATGTAAAAAATTCAAAAATCCCATTTTTGGGGGGATTTACCCCCCTTTACCCCCCCTTCCGGTGGTCTGATCGGGCTGGTTTACGAACTCGTCCGAATAATTACTACTTTACATGTCCATGCCAAATTTCATTAAGATTGGACCATTTTTACGCGAGTTATCGTGCTTAAAGACACACACACATATATATATATATTTATGAAAATGAACGAATGGTGTTTTTGGCATCTGGGGACCTCAAAAAGAAAAGTTACGATGGTCTCGGGCTTATGTCTTACCATGAGACCTACGGTAACAGCTTCTTCCCTATAGGGGAAATTCGCTAAAAACCCAATATCTGTACAGTAGAACCTCGGGAACAAGACCTTCGACAGTTCAAAAACGTAGATAAGAAGTGCACTCTTCAAGTCTCCTTGATATTGTAATTGCACTAAATGTCATTAAAAACGAACGAATAATAAGATTCCCTTAATAATAAAACTGTTTTCATTATCCCCTTGAGAGTCTTCTTATCAAGGTTCTACTGTATAAGGGTTCATATAAGGTTTTCAGTTTACTGTTTTGAGAAGCTTTGGCTAAAAATTAAGCCTTAAACTGATAACAACTTGTTAAAAATATACTTATGTCGGTTGAAAAAATTTTAAAATTGAAAATCGCCAAGATTTAATACATTTTGCAAAATTATTTGTTTATTTATTGCTGTTACAGTTATTATATTAAAACAATAAATTGTATCATGAGGAGACTTCCCATTGTCATTATAAAAAGTGTACCAACTTTTATGTGAGCCAGGATTTGAAAGAGGAGTTAGTTACAGCATTCTCCTATAGAGTATACAGTCAACTATCAATTACGTTATCAGTAGGTAATATTTTGACAATAAGGTGTTCAAAGACCAATCATAAGATTAAGAACTCTTAATTTCTTGCATATTAAGTTTTGAAAACTGAGATAAATAGCTGAAATAAATCATTTACATCAGCACTATCTAGTCGAACTACATCCATTTCAAATCCTTTGGCTCACGCAAAAACAGGCACAGCTGGCCCATTTGTATGCAAAACTTTAGGCCTACTACTGTTTTTAAAACAGCCACAATGATATTAAATAGAGCTATTTTAACGTTACTCATAACAATTATTTTTATTTTGTAACATATGATAATATTTGTATTATATATTATATATTCGTAATACATAATATACAGAATGTGATATCTCATGCCCGGCAACCGCCTTGAATTGGCTAGAAATTGTATTACATGAGGCAACTCTCAGATTAGTTTTAAATACAAGAAAATTTACCACACTTATTTTGTTAACGCAAGCGATGAAAGAAACAGAAAGACGAATTAATTATAGCGGTGTAGAGTCACAGAAGAGGATTTTTCTCTGTGGTAGAGTGTAGTTATTCAAAGATGTATTAGTATTAGTCAGAATCACATATTTACTTTGGAAATCAGTTAATTTTACATATCTAATTCGGAAAACCTAATACAGTAGAACCTCACTAATTCGAAAACCTCTATAATTTGTATGTTTTGTCTTTTCCCTTGAAAACACCTCTAATACAGAATTCGTAAAAAATGCACAGTTAATTCGAAATATTGTTGGCACAATGTAGCCTCTAAAATTCGAATTAATGCCTACCCGAGCCTCTGGAATTCGAATTTTGTTGCTGCAACTCGAAATATAGTCTCTAAAATTCGAAGTCAACCTCCACAATTCAAACTTAGACCACCGTTATCCTCTGAAATTCGAATTGAGCGTAAAAAAAGCCGAAACATGAACAAATGCGTATTCAGTTCGCTAATTTTATCGGAGAAAACTAGCAGTTACGATAAATAAAGTTGTGCCTCCATAGTTCGAATTACATTCACAACAACCTGTATAATTCAAACCCTTGATATTTCAAACTTCCTATAATTCGAACAATGGCTATCCCCTGGATTTCGAATAAGTGAGGTTCTACTGTACTAATACAGGGTGTTTTTTTTGTTTTTTTTTTTAACGCAACCCATGTTTAAAGATTGAATAATTCACATATAAATATGAAATAAGTTTTGATTTATGGTAATTTACGTTTTATACAATCTATTATTTAAGTTTGATCACATTTAGTTCACTTTATGTGCTCAAAAGCCATAAAGTGGCTAATATGAAGTTATGTTATTATTCCGCCAGTGGCATTTGTATGAAGTTATGTTCTCTCCATCAAATTCCCGAACACGTGTTGCTAGGTACGTCTTAAAATTTCTTGTATTACATTTGTTTTGTTTGGTTTGAGGTACTGAATATGTTTTGACTTGTTTTTGAGGCCTTACATTGTAGGTATCCCCAAAGAACATAATAATATAGTGGGGTCAAAACCAGCGATCTTGGAGGGAAATAATCCTCCACCGGTAAAATCAAGTTTTGGGTTGCGTTTTTAATGTGTGTGTCTTTAAGCACGATAACTCGCGTAAAAATGGTCCGATGGGAATGAAATTTGCCACATACATGTAAATTAGTAATTATTCTACGAAAACAATTCAAAAGCTATTTAGCACCTCAAAACAAATATAACAAATTCAATGCAAGAAACTTAAACAGGTACCTTGCAAAACGTGTTCGGGAATTTGATTGACCGAGCATAACTTTATACAAATGCCAATGGCGCACTGTTTGAGCACATAATTTAAACTAAATGTGATCAAACTTAAGTAATAGGTTGTATAAAATGCAAAGATCAATAAAACAATACTAATTACACATTCATATGTGCATTGTTCAATCTTAAAAATGGGCTGCGTTTTAAAAAAAACCACCCTGTATATTCGGTCATCCTTACCTGGGAGGAAGAGGTTTAATCCCGCAGGAGTAGTCAGTTTCGAACCGTTTCGCCATTTTGAGCACCTCCCCCCGGCGCTGCTGCGGGACCAATTTGCTTCGCTCGGTTTGAACGAATTTTGTTGCTAGAGACCTTAGGATTTTATTCATTTTTCGGCGATTTTATTATTCATTTTCGACGGAATTATTATTTACTGGTTTTATTAGGACGTGATTTTTTCAGTTTTTTAAAGGATGGCGTTACCATGGAAGCGGTGAATATGACATGTATAAAAATACGATAAATTCTGGTGCAAGTGTCGCGTGAGTAGGAACCCCGTTTTAAGAAGGTGTCTTTTTTAATTTCGAGAATTTAACTAAGAAACTTGCCAAGTTCTTTCCAATATTTGATTATTCTTATAATTTCTCAATTGAGTGAGAGTTTTTTTGCGCCTAAGAACCTCTAACAAATGGTTAGAGTTGTCGCGTTTAATTATTACCGGGGTGATACTATACTTTAGAAAATGGATTTTTCATGCACCTAAAGACATCATCTATAAACGGGCTCTAAAAGTAGATGATATTAGAATCAACAATTAATTAAAGGATAAATTATTTTTTTTTAGTTAGTCATGATTATATTATGTTGTTGGAGTTCGACGGTATCTCAAGTACAAGAAGTACTGGGTACAAATATCGACGTTTTTATTCAGGTTTTTTGATAATTTAAGTTCTGAAAATGGGGTTTTCATATGTTGAATTTTAATCTTCAGCAAGAATAAAATAACGCACTCGTACTCCACATAATCAGGTTACTAACGATCTAAACTATTCAGATGGCAAAATCATTTACAAAGGAGAACTAATGTACACATTCGATTCGAAACTTGATGACATGTTTTCAAATTCAACGAGGATATATAGTGTGTAGATTCACAGTATAGTATAGCTACAGTATTATAGTAGCTACCAAATAAAGTATAGCTACAATATGATTATTACTATGTTAAGATGTAAAAATGCTGAAATGGAAGCAGGTATATTTTACAATAAACGAAGCGTGCACAGTTACTTCATACTATGAGAACAATAAGAGAAAGTTGCATTGTTACTGTGTACCACAATGCAGCAGCGGAGCCAAAGACCGCACCATTGTTGTCGGTACAATAGACAGCTGTTTTCCGATTTCTTCTTGCACGTTAGGAAAAAATATTGCCTTCCTGGCGGAAGGAAAGATAAAAAATCTAGTGTAGCTTATGTAAGTGGTAGGGCAATGTAAGTTTTTATGAAAAACTGCAATTCTGGAAACAATTAAAGTATGGATTTCCACCACTAAAATATAGGGATTTTTGTAGTAAAATGTTTAGTTAGATGGAAAACTTTAAATTTATTTAGCTAATGTTAATGATCGATAGGCAGTTAGTATCTCAAATTTAAGCGACTGTAAAAAAGGGTAAACATTTTCTACGGGTGGAATTCGTTTGAATATTTAATTTCAGATTGAAAATTAATGTTTTAAATACTTTGTAATTAAATTAGTGACAACTGTATGGGGAAAACAGTCATCGACACACCCCGGTGCAAAATTTCAATATTTATTTTTCAAGACATTTGTTAAGTTGTTTGTATTATAACTCCAACGTTTTCCAGCCCATATAACTCGATAGCATATATAAATAATAAATTTATTTAAGAGTTTTATTATTGCGAGTGTACCTTTATGATATTAAACTTGGGCATCGAAGCAAATATATAACTGTATAATAAATTTACGTAGTACACTCTAGATCAATGCATACACAAACTTTACTTCCTAGAGATCGATAGCCGTATTGTATTTGTGTTCAATTAAAGAGTTAACTTGACTATCCATTATTACTAACCTACTTATCGTAAAACCCCATGGTGTCGGTTGTTGCGTGTAGAGTCCCACGGAAACAGCCGAAAAAAATTAAAATTAATGTGAAAATTAATTAATGTGTGTATAACTAATGTGTGTTAAATTTATGTGTCGAAAATTAATGTGGTAGCCTACTGTAACATCAAATAATGTAAAAAATTACAAGATATAATGTTATAATCTGATGCACTCATTAATGAAAATATAAAAATCATCCCCTTTGATAAAGAAATAATACTAAACTCCCTTGATGAAAAAATAGTTAGCAGTGAAACGCCTTGATAATAACCACAACTTTGGTTTGGAATTGAAACGATTATTACCGATCAATTGAAAATTCATATACAAACTAAAGTTATTATCATTGGCACTGTGGGGCAAAATATAGCGATATGTAACCTTGGAGACCATAAGTCTATGTATAGTCTCCAACTCGGTTTCACACAATATTCCCACCCACGGTATCTAGAAAAAAGATTCCCACCCGTACGAAAATTATCGTACTTAAATGACTGTTTTGAACGTGGTGGCACCAATCATTGTAAGGATCAGAAGTTGGCAAACTATCCCATATTTGATGCGTCGTCACTACTTTTACCAAGATCGTTTTAATACTTTTTCCTGCTATGTTTAGGTGCTTTTTACCCCTTGTAATGTGTGAGTAAAATAATACTTTTTATCCCAGCGGGAGTAAAGTGATTAGAATAACATTTAAATCAATTACTCAAAAATTAGAGCGCCTTCAAATTTTCACGCACACGAGCAAATGTTGCAGCTCAACGAATGCAGGTGCTGACTGCTGATTTAGCGACAAGAAGAATCAAATAAGATTATATTAAACAACAATCACCTGTTGGAACGTTTAAGACTTAAAGAAAGCATGCATGAACGTTGCGACAATCAGCTGATCGCTGGGGTATACATTGTTGCAGCTACCGGGACGCAGGCGTTATTAGCAGAACGAAACAAAACAGATATTTTTATTACTTACTAAGTTAATAAATAAATGTTTAAGGTCAAGATATTTACTATTGCAGGTGAGGGAAAGATTGTGAGAGTATTTCGAAAGTGAACCACATTGCCTCCCCCGTGAAAATTGTCGCTCTCGCAAGCTCGGGCGCCAGCATTTTCACTCGTGAGACAATGATGTACTTTACTCACTCAACACACGAATAACTATTTGTATTACCTGGAAACAATATTTTTAAGGTAAAAATGATAATTTAAGCAGAACACGATAATTGTGCCTGTCCAGCCACGATAATTGTGCCGTGTTGCAGGATGAAGGTGTGGTGTGCAGCAGTGGTGTGCGCCTGTGCACTGGCCGTGGCGACGGCGCGGCCACAGAAGGAGGGCGCGTACTTCACCAACGAGGCGATCCGGCAGGCTCAGAACACCCACCTCATCCCTCAGGGTGCGCAGATCCAGAAGGTGGGTGTTAGGTGGCTGAATATAATATATATATCGAAGTATTGAAGGTTTAGTTGCGATATATCGAAAAAACATATCGGCGAGGCTGACTGAACACATCATACTTTTCCGTCCCTGAATATCCCTTTAATTCGTAAGCTGCATTATATCCCCTATATCACAAGGGAGGCGTGCCCATCGATATAAATATTATACAGGGTGACCGGAAATTATGGTAAAATATTTTAATATATGATAGAAGAGGTAAAAATAGGACAAAAAGTTCTGTAATCATAGGTCCTAAAGTGCTTCGTTTTCCGTCTGTGTGTCTGTTTTTTATTTTTACATATTTAATCATATCTCACGAACATCTTAATGTACAAACTTAAAACTTGGTATCTGGATAACCACTATTAAGAACTATTTTTGTAATAAGTATCAAATTTCTACTTTGCACAATTTCAAAATGGTGACTGGTTTTGTTTTCAAAGCTAAATACTTTAAAAACCGCAAATTTTAGATAAATTATGCAAGAGACAAACAACTGCAAAATTTGATCCAATTAACGCTGATGTTAAGACTATGATGATCGGACAAATAATAACAGATAAATTTGAACATGAATAAAAACATGGTTCTTTAGAACAAACTGTCTGAAATTTGCATATTTTTATTTGGGAAATTTAAAATTTCTCCATTATTAGTTGTCTGATCATTATTATCTTAGCGTTAATTAGATTAGTTACGGCTAAATAGCTAAACGAAGAATAAAAAATCATCCGACATTAGTTTTCGAAAAGCAAACACAATACGGCTGTTCAATATACTTTAGTTTAAGATCCTGGTAGAGCTGTCCAAATAAAAACTTAGTTTGTTTGGGCACAGAAAAATATTGTTTGGGCACGCAAAAACAATGTTTAGGGACGGGAAAGTAATGTTTAGACCCGGAAAAGGCAGCTGATCTTGATTTGTTTTGATGTAAGGAAATCAAGGATTTTCGTAGATCTCAGCTGTACGGTAATGTGCTATTTTTGTACATAGATTGATGAAAAATACCTTCCCATGTTTTGGCTTTGAGTTCTAATATCCATGGAAACTCGAATTTTTTAACTATTAAATTCTCAAGACTTTTACGATTGAAAATAATAGAAATTATTTTATTGCTTTACGCTTATTTTTTGTACACCGTGTAGTGTACACTGCACATATAACATTGTACCATACCTAGAAACCGTGATTTCTGCCGCAGGTGCAAGAAGGCATCGAGCTGGCCGCCATCGAGTCCATCCCCGGCAACGAGAGGATCAACCTGTTCGAGATCCTGGGCGAGCACGTGCCGCCCGAGGTGGTCAACAACCTGCAGGCCCAGGTCGACCAAGTGGGCAAGAGTCGCTGAAACGTCTCTGTAACATATCTAGAACATTGCGGAAACATATCTGAAACATCGAAAACATCTCGGAAACATTGCTAAACATCACTGAAACATCGCGAAAACATATTTGAAACATTGCCAAAACATCTCTGAAATATCTCTAAAATATTTATGAAACATTTCTGAGACATATCTAAAACATCTCTGAAACATCGCAGAATCATACCTGAAACATTGCTAAAACATCTCTGAAATATCTCTTAAATATTTTTAAAACATCACTGAAACATATAAAAAAATATCAATGTATCATCGCTGAGACATTCGTTTCAGTTGTTCATCCATGAACATCACCACAAACCATCCGTCCATAACGCATCCATCCGAGTCGTTACATTAATTCCCCTATCCAAAACATTCATCTTGAAGTAACCTTCTCAAAAACATTACCCTTAAAACACTCGTTCTTAAACGTTCACCCTCAATCAATCGTTCATTCACCCACCATTTCTTAAAAAACTATCATAACTATGTTATTGTAAGAAATATTTTCTTTGGAAATACGTGAGTATTTGATATCAGTTGGTTCCTAAACGTAACCTGGAAAAACAAATCTCAAAGGAACTTACTTTTACTTAATTCTAAACAGTATTTCTACTCATACCGACAATATCATTGTAAATTAAATTCTTAAATTCTACATCATTATTCGATTTCTTTACGGAACATTGAGAAAATAACTTCTTCAATCGGTTGTAAAGTTTTACTATAATTCGTTTCCTCATTATATTGTTTTATAATTGATTATTCAATTTATAAGCCTAACCATTACCCGGTAAATGAGCTTTAAATGTAAATATTTGTCATTCATGTTCACACAATCATTCATATCACTTAATCCACTCGTTATCATTGCACTTATCACAAACATTACAACTTTCATAATCATTCTCGGGAGGAATTGAGAGTTAAATTTAAAGTAAATTTGTTTACATAAATTTCCTATTTATGTTTACCGTACGCTTTGTTGGTTTTGTTTGTAACTCAGTCAGTGATTCACTCCCATTTATCAACAATCCAAACAACTAATTACTCTCTCCTTTCGGCGCCAACAATCAACGCTTAATCAACACGATCACCCCTACCCCATTCATTCATCATCCATCCATTTTATAAAGGACTGTTTTTTGTACGAGCTTAGTGTAAATAATGAAATAAAAACTTTGTAAAAATGTGTTAGCGTTTCTCTCAATCCGCCAGAAGAAATTGAGAGGAGAAAGTTGCTTTCTCGACAGTCGCTGGTCACGTGCGTCGTCGTCACAGACATGCAAGCCTTTCTCCTCCCAAGGCTATGTTACACTTGATGACGCAACACTGCCCGGAGGACTGAGCTTTGCTCGGTGATTACAACTCTGGTCGGAGTCTAATGTTGGTTGTTACACAATAACAACAATGTCGATTCACCTAAGTTGGTCAAAGCACTAATCATATCATAAAAAGTTTTTATACAAGTCACAATGGGTGTGTTCAGCCGCAGTCACCGGTGGTTAACCGGTTACCATAGTCACTAATAGGCAAATCCACCGCATCTTGACAATCAACAATGTCCAGTTACTTACCGAATCCACTGTAAAAACAACATCGGTGGATGCACAACAATGGTCGGTAGGTGGTACGTCCACTGCTACCGTTCACTTAATATAAATTAGTATATTACCCACCGGTGACTGCGGCTGAACGCGCCCATTGATAACATTGTTGGTTACACATGGTGTTTGTTTACATTTTTCCAAACTGTCAAATTGCCACGTTGCGTTTGTTTACAATATTGTTTTGTTGTCATTCGTAGTAATCTTATAGGTTATAGAATGTTTATAATATCAGCTATTTTTAGAATTTTTCTATTTTCATTCAACCTCTTTACATGGCGGGAAAGTTTAATTTGATTCTGTTCCTTGGTTGACATTTATTTTGGTTTGTTTAGCTGCTTGTTTATTATTTCCTGGACCAATTTTGATAAGATTTGAATGCAAAATGAAACAATCTTTCTTGTCAGATACTTATACTTGCAGCAAACTCGCCTATTATTCATCATACATATTATTTAATAAGAAAATCTACGACTGTCAATCATGCCGCATCCATGACACACCCTCTCCGTATTACATATTTAAAAAGCCCATCAGTATTATTTTAAGTTGCACTAGAGGACTTCCATTTGCATTATTGCATCAGAACTTTCCCTTTTCAGCAAGGGCTATACTAAAACAGATGTTCGTTAGGTATGTTTTCAGCACAGCTGGATTTTATGATTAAGTTCGTAAGAAGATGATGATTTGTTTACTTTCGTTTTGGCCAACTTAGGTGACTCCTAATCTAACAGCTGGTAACAATGTAACATCTGGCTGGTAGCAGCTGTTAACGATGGTAATGTAATTGTTTTATTGTTTTACCACAGATTACACATTAGCATGTGTAATCTGTGGTTTTACTGGAGGTGATAGTCGTTACTATAGTTTATTTATTAAGTGTGTAAAGTAAAGCCCCTCCCCTCAAGAAGAGGTTGGAGTTGGCCGCCATATTGGATTTATACATCCATAAGAACCAATGTTAATTGGTATGCAGGAGTAAGATATGCATCTAATTTTGCCCTGGGGCCCCCAAGTTACGGCCCTGATTGATGGAGTTCTGTTGGATGAGTGTAGCTCTCCCAAACCTCTTGGACTTCGATTTGATTCCAAGCTTTCTTTCTCTGGTGATGTGAGCATGGCTTGTCAGAGAGCTGTAGCCTGACTGAAAATTTTATACAGGCAGCGACACTAGTTTACCCCTCCTACAAGGTTTCGCCTGCACAGGCTTTGGTACTCTCTGTATTTTGAATATTATTTTCCGGTATATGGAAATCTCATATCACTGGGTGACATGAACAGATTGCAGAGAGTCCAAAATGTAAATGTCAGGTACATTTGCGGGTTGAGGAAGTATGATCATGTATCACTCGAGCGGAAATCCCTAGGTTATTGCCTGCGGGACTTGTGCTCTCTCCGCACTGCTTGCCTTGTCCGTAAATTTCTGATGGAGGGGAAGCCAGAGTATCTGAGAGGCTGAAAACCCGCTCTGAGGTGCGTTCCCGCTGCACTAGGCAGGACGACATGCTGAGATGCCTCGTGTGCGCTGTGAGTCCGCCAGGGGTGAGTACTCATATTTTGCTCCAAAGTTCCTGAACTCATTTGGGATGAGTCATGAGCTGGGAAGTCTGAGTACTTTTAAGAAAAGTTACAAAATGACTTATTTAGTGGACGAATATCCAACAAAGTCCTTGTTTAGTTATAAATAAAAATATCATGTTTGTTTTATTGTACTTAGTTTATAGTTTTGACTTGAGGTTTTTTGTAAAACATGTCAACATGAAAACGCTTTAAAATAAAGACGTTTTTATTTATTTTGTATTAGGAACTATTTATTGACTTTTTGTAAGGCTCACGTGCATTTTAAGTCCACTGCAAACAAAGATAAATATAATAATTGGCTTTGTTAACAGACATCCAGTTTCAGCTCCAGTTTATACTTAAGCTCTTTGGAGTTCTGTAGCAATAACAACAGGTAGAGTAGGATTCACCTTAGTTGGCCAAAGCATGTACTAATCATCTCATCAAAAACTTTTATACAAGTCACATTGAAAACATTGTTGGTTACACATGGCGTTTGTTTACATTTTCTCCGAACTGTCAAAGCGCCTCGTTGCGTTTGTTTTCAATATTGTTTTGTTGTCATTGGTGGTAATATTATAGAAAGTTTATAATATCACCTATTTTAAGAATGTTCTACTTTTATTCAACCTTTTTACATCGCAGGAAAGTTTAAATTGATTCTATTTGTTGATTGACATTTATTTCATTTGTTTAGCTGCTTGTTTATTTTTTCTTTAGCCAATTTTGATAAGTTTTGGAACAGTCGTTCTTGTCAGATGCTGATTTGCAGCAAGCAGTAATGGCTATTCATAAACTCACCTATTTTTTATACACATTATTCAATAATAAAATCTAAGACTATTAACCGTGCCGCATCCATGACACACCCTATCCGTGTTAATACATACTTAATTTTAAAAAGCCCATCAGTAATATTTTAAGTTGAGCGAGAGGACTTCCATTTGCAATATTGCATCTGGAGACAAAGAACTTTACCTTTACTGCAAGTGCTATACTAAAACAGATGTCCGTTAGCTATGTTTTCAGCACAGCTGGATTTTATGCTTAAGTTCGTAAGAAGATAATAGTTGTTTACTTTCGTTTTAGCCAACTTAGGTGACTCCTTATCTAATAATGTGACACAACCTGCCAACGTTACAGCTGGTGCAGGAGGTGGGGCTTTGCTTTTCACTCTCATTGAATGAAGTATAGCCCAGTAAGTAACCACTGGCTGCAGTAGCAAATGTTTGTTTTGTTTGTTATAGGTTAGGTTTGAAGGATTGAGATACGTATTGGTTTATGCAAGGAATACGTTATTATTGAAAGTATGTTTTTTCTGAGTAGTATGATGAAAAGTATTACGTTACACGGCCGGTAAGTTTTACCGTGCGAGCTTGATAGATCCCGCGCGAGCCGCTAGGCGAGTATCTGATTCCTGATAATAGCACAACATTATAGCATCCGATTCCTCTGTGCTTCGGTCGCTCAGTATAAGCGAAGTAGGGAGCCCCGATTACAGTGTTACCAGATTCAAAAACGCCTATTACCGTACCAAACAAGGAAAGTTATTTCAAACTAGTGGTTTGAAGGGGCTAAAAGCTCCTAATGAGGGAAAATTCAACAATCCTGATTTATTATACTACAAAATACCTTCATAACAAACTGACTCTACCTTATATTGATATCTAGCCTACCACATGGTTTTGAATTAAGTATCAGCATCACATGTTTTATGTAAACAAAGCAAACAATTTTAGATCCCAGTGTTTTTAAATGACAGATTTTTTACGTTACTTCTCGTTTTCTGGTGAATTTCAAGTAATTTTATTATTTTTCCCGCCATCACGGAACAGAGACCTTTAATTTGAGCCCTCTCCTATCTTTCTACGACTTGTCAGACGCCCACAATTTTGACGCAAAGAATCGCCTTTCGAAATTAAATATATGATTCACTGAAATTATTTTATTATCCAATAAATTTCGTACATACTTTGGCATAATTTTACCAAATAAATGGAAAAATCGTGTAAAGGAATCCAAGACTCCCCTGTAATACTGTAGGAAAAAAAATTGTATGCTAAAAAAATTAAAGATTCTCCTTAAACAAGATGATCAAGTACGACATTGGCTTCGAAACATCATCTCACTATCGCACCGGAGCAATTTCAACCGTACCTTTCCAGATTCATCGAAAGAGTACGTCAAACAACGTACTCGTACGTACGGGAGCACTGTTGCTTTAACACGCTAATGTGGTCTCAAAGGACCCTCAAATAAAATTTTAAGCGTAAATTTGAACATTTGAAATTGACGCTATTCCATGCAATCTATTTGGAGTTACCATGAAATGTCGTTTACTAGCATGCGAGAACATAAAATAGTTTTTTTAAAAAAAAATCTAATTACTTAATAAGGCACAATGGGATTTTAGTTAATAAGGCACTATGATTAAACAAAATTTACTGTTACAAATATATGTTAAATGTAAGTAACATTTATACATTTTGAGTATAATAAAATGGTTTTGATTTAATTTTTATTCCGAGTGAATCGCTAGCGCTACCTGGGGTCGCCGCCTCGTACCCGTTGGGCGTACTGCCTTACCGACTCGTACATTCTCTTAATTTCAAAAATATACAGCTGAAGACCGATTAAGTAACCAATACACCAAAATTAATAAACTTTTCAATACTCCTCTGTTCAATACTACATTCTTATTTACATATGTGTCAGTTAAAAATATTTACATATGCCTGCTGCATTTAAACGCTCGAACGCCTCTGACGAGAGACGGAGAGCGGGAGCGTGAGGTCCTGCGCGAGGTGCTTTAGGCGGACCTACAATGGTTCCTCGATGCTCAGAGCATCGACGGCCGCTAAATCCCCTACAAAGTTCCCTGTAAGTCACCGTTAGGGCATCGCTCCGAGAGAAGTAAGAGATAAATTGTAGTTCACGTTCAAAAATCCAGTGCTGCGCTGGAAGCAGTTTTCTCTTTCCCAAAAGAGATAAATTTGAATATTTTAATTTTTTTAGATGTCTGGTCCTGTCGTCCCTTATCAGAATATTGCTTTTTGGTACTTTAGGAGGTTTTAAAATGGCAAAATTGTACAAACAAACATACAACATTGCCATTTCATGACATTCCAACTTCCTTGGTCCCAGGGGATTACCAGGGCAGTCGGTCTCTCAGACTTCTTTAAACAACAAGTCTTCTTCTTTAAGTTCGTCTTTAAACAAGAAATCCGCTTAAAAAAATAAAAAATGTATCTTGTCTTTAAAAAACTACAGTACAGTTGTGGTCATAGACCTTTTTTGTTTGCAGTATCACTGCAATACCAACTGTAAAATATTATCCCGAGAACTTAATGGGAGTAACAGCAAGTAAAAGCAACGGTTTTATTTAGATTCTCAAGAAGGAAAATGTTATTAGATAGAAAACTTGATAATTGTTCATAAGATTGTGGCTCTTTTTGAGCAAGTCGTTGGCATTTAGTTTTCGAAATATAGACTCAAAAACGCTTCATAGGTTTCAAATGCTTCAAAATTCCTAAAAACTCATTAAATGTAGGTATCATTACATATATATGTAGGCTATTATATAAGTGTGTATTACACACATATATAAATCCACACATGTATACAGGGTGTTTTTTAAAACGCAACCCATTTTTAAGATTGAATAATGCACATATAAAGATGAAATTAGTATTTTTTTGGTTATCTTTGCATTTTATACAACTTATTATTTAAGTTTGATCACATCTACTTTATGTGTTCAAGCATTGACTTTTTATAGTCAAAGGTTCAAGCAATCCGCCACAGATTTGTGTTCTCTCCATGAAATTCATGAACACGTTTTGCAAAGTACTTCTTTTAATTTCTTGTATTACATTTTATATGTTTGTTTTGAGGTGCTGACTGTCCTGTAAATTGTTTTCGTAGGCCTTTCTTTTTATGTATCCCAGAAGAATATTATATAATGGGGTAAAAATCGGGGATCTTGAGGGAATAATCCTTTAATGATAATATAAAGTTTTGGGTTACGTTAAAAAAAAAACACCCTGTATTGTATATTTGTAATTATTATTGTAAAATTATATACAACCGAAATACCATCAACTCACTCACACTTCCATTCATTCATCACAGTTTCATCGGAGGCTTTAGGCATTGAAACACTCTAGAATCGTACTAAAAATAATTTAAAATATTTACATTCAAAGAGCTAAATCATGTAGAGAATAAAATCCAAAATGCGGTCAATTTCATCATATTTTAAAGCTTTATTCATTATCAAAGCGATTGTAGGCCTACGAAATTTTGTTTTGTTGATTGACATTGATACTATTTTACTGACAAAAAGGTTACCAAGTGTTTGAAAGCAATATTTTTTCTTGTATTTTCATAAGCAAAACCATCTAACGATTTACTTGGATTATTAACGGTGGACCAGTCCAGGAAGTGGATCTCTTCCACTGTTCCCGGACTTAAAAACTGTTGAAGTTATTTGTACAGTCTCCTCAGTCTTTCTTTAAAGTCAGTTTGTTTTAAGTCAGCTGTAAATTATAATAATGCTGATGTTTGTTTTTGTTTACGTCTGGCTTTTTGTAAACGTTTAAGTTTAGTCCGCTTACAGTAATAAACGAGTTGCCCTGTTCAACTTTACTCTGCTTATTTAATTTATGTTTTTGGAGTTTTAACACTAAAATTCTATAGGTTATGGGCCCAGATTTACGTTCAACTGCGTGGATAACGTTTTTGTCATTGTAAACGCAAAAGTGACAAATTAAATAGGTTGCTCGTTCCCGTAATAGCAGTCCCGAGTGTGTCACGTTTCCTCTTGCATAGAAGTTCGTCCAACTTTAAAATGGAATACGCAAAAGGAATAAAACCACTGAAAGGAGCAGAAGACTGGCCGACGTGGAAGGATCAAGTAATGGACGTGTTGGAGCTGATTGATGCGGTCGACATCGTGGAGGGAAAGAGACTGAAACCCGAACTCTCTGAAACGCCGCGCCGTCCCCTGATGGGAAAGCAAAGTTCGACGCATATATGAAGTCAGCAGCGCAAGCAAAAATCGTGATTTCTCAATGCGTGAGTGATGATCTACACCAACGAATTTCTGGAAGATTATCAGCTAAAGAAGCATGGGATGTTTTGGTTGAACAGTTTGACAACAAAGCGGAAGACCAGTTGTTTCGTCAGTATCTTGATTTCTTCAGTATGCAATGGGATGAAACCGAAGATGCCCCATCGATGCTATCACGAATCAAGAACAAACATCGAGAGTTTTCCGCTGGTCTGAAAAATCGTAAGATCGAAACAGTCGAACAGTTTCTTGAATTGTTGTTCGTTTCGAAGGTACTGCACATCATGCCCAAGCGGTTTGAGACATAAGACCAGGAAGATTATAGTCAATTTACCTAAACAATCGTTCTCTCACAATTAAATTCGAAAATTTGGTATAATTTAAAGAAATAAATGCAAAATCACGCTAAGGTATTCAAGAAACCCCTGTAATGCTGTCATAAAGCCAAACCCTTTCAGTTATGGTGGTCGTTAAAATGAACATTAGTTTGATATTTTTTACCAGATAGGTCTTTAAATAACTTTTATGAATAGTATTGGTAGTTTAAATGACACCTATAGGAATAATATTTGACAAGTGCTGCCACCTGTGTGCAAATCCATAAACTACCTAAGCAAACATTCGAGTCTGCCGACCGACCGGTCACGTTGAATGACACACCACATTTTAAATAATTCCTGATTCCTTAATTTAAGCTATAGCACAATGTAAACATGTTATTAATGATTAGAAAGGGTTACAGTTTGATATTATACTTGTAAAATTACTTAGTATTGTAGGAAATAAGTAGTTTTATAATAAATACGTGTTCGTTTTAACGACCACGATTTTTCTGCGGTCGTTGACCCCACAAAAATCCTGCTTTTGTTACAACCACAGGCTAGGAGAAAAATAAAAAATGCCGAAGGATATTAATCTTTCACGAATATAACCTCGTCGTTTATGCGTTATCGCTATGGGTAGACCTACATGCGCCAGTTTTTATCCTAAATTAAGCCACTATTTTATCGTAAATACTATTAATATAAATACTATTTTATCGAAAATACATACTATTTTATCGTAAATTTAAGCCACTTGGGTTTCTTGTTTGTAAAACTAGTTGGTGGGCTAATTCCGACTCTCTAAAATCAATGTTTGTTACATTTTTATTGTCATCTTCCTTTATTTTTCTTATGGCCTTCAATTTGTAACAGTCTTCAAGTTTTTGTGCCTTGTGAAACATGGCATGTTTTGCTACTGGTTTGACTTTATCTTCATGTGTAATATCTGCCCTGTGTCCAGTCATTCGCACTCGTAAGTGGTTAGAGGTTTTCCTTATGTATTGTTTGTTGCAATATTTGCAGTCCAGTTGGTAGATTACATTTTTGGAGTTGCAGTCCATTTCTCCTTTTATTTTTAACTTTTTCTTTGTGCAACTGCTACTGAATTCATTTGTTTCGGAGATAATTTTACAAGTCCCACAACGTGGTTTTTTGCATGGTCTGCAAATATTTTGTGTTTTGTTGTTGGTTTTTTTAGCTATGTTTGTTTGCACCAACATGTTTTTTAAGTTTGGAGGCCTTTTAAACAGAATCCTTGGCCCTTGGCCCTTTTTTGTCTTGGGGGTCTTGAAAACAGATTTCTTGTTTCTGGTGCTGACCGTAGTATATTAAATTATGTTTTCATTATATTGTTTATTTTGTGCAGGCCAGGATAGAACTAACTGTGTTATGAACATTGGTTTATTTATTCCTATTTTTGTTGACTGTTGGTTCTTTGGCAGCCTTATTTGTTTATCAATCACTTTTGAAGGATAACCTGATTTTACAAGTAAAGAGGTTAATTTTTGATGTATTTTTCAAACTCTGATTTCTCACTGTATAGTTTTTTTGCTCTAAAAGATAAACTTTTTGGAATTGATTTCTTGATGTATGTGGGGTGACAACTCTTGTAGTTCAGATATTGCATTGTATTCGTTTCCTTTAAGTGCAGTTCGGTTTTTATGTAGCCATTGTCTAAAAATACATCTACATCAAAGAATGTTACAGTTTTCGTGGAGTAATTCCAAGTATACCGTAATGATGAATAGTTGTTTAAAGATTCGAGAAATTTATTTAGTTCGGTCTCTCCATGTTGCCATATGAAAAATATTTCGTCAATAAAATATGTCGTCTGCACCATAAAAGAGGTGAATTCTTTTATGTGTTGAGGAAGTTTTTTTCGATTAGTCCCATGAATAAGTTTGCGTAACTAGGAGCCATTCGAGTACCCATGGCTGTCCCATTCTTCTGCAAATATATTTTGTCTTGAAATATAAAAGCATTCATTATCAGGATGAATTCTACTAATGTTAGCAAAAAAGGCGTTGAAGGTTTAGAATCAGTTGTTCTTGTGTTTAAAAATTCTTTAACAGCTTCTATTCCACCACTGTGGGGAATATTAGTGTATACTGAAGATACATCTACAGTAACAATTATTCTATTTGGATCCAAAGGTTGAGTTATTTGACTAAGCTTATTTAAAAAATCATCTGTGTTCTTAACGTTTATTTAGTATTTATCTGAAGAAGTTCACTAGATGGACGAAAATTAATAAAACTGTTTAACATTGAATTATGAAGAGAATTTTTCTAATATATATATAGATTCAAACGAATAGTGTTTTTTCTTCTGGGGGCCCCAAAAAGAAAAGTTATAGTGGTCCCGAGCTTAAGTCTTACCATGAGACCTACGGTAATAGCTTCTTCCCTATAGGGGAAATTCGCTAAAAACAACAAAAATCAACAAACAAAAACAAGATTTTTAATTTAGTGTAATAACGCAATATTTAAAGCAAATTTTAATAAAGATTATTACAAAAAAATCAATACTTCATGTTGTTCTGAGAACGTACAGAAGCTACTCCGGGTCCTCAGAAAGTAACATTTACAAACGTGCGTGCGTGCGCGCGCCTTTAAGCACGACAACTCGCGTAAAAATGGTCCAATCTGAATAAAATTTGGCAGAGACATGTAAAGTAGTAATTATTCGGACGAGTTCGAAAACCAGCCTGATCGAACTATTGGAAAAGGGGGTAAAGGGGGGTAAACCCCTCCAAAAATGAGTTTTTTTTGGATTTTTTACATAGAAAAGTTAAAATAATATATTTTTGTTTACACCATTGATTTCAGGTTAAAAAACGAATAATTTTGTATTTTGAATTGTTGCTCTATGACCATTTGTTACCGAGATATCGATAGTGGCAAACACAGTACGTTGTCTTATGTTATCCTTAGGGAAAATAAGAAAAATTCGATATCTCGCTTATTTTTCAACATATCTCAATAAAACATGGTATTTGGCTTCTCCCATTTCAGATCTACTAAATATTTAATTAAAACCACCCAGTTTTAACGTACCTGTTGCAACAAACCTATATACTCATTCCCCATGTTAAGGGGAGTCTCTAGTAAAAATCCTAAAATCATTATTAAAGGTAATTTTAAGTATATAACCATGTATTATACTTCAGATGGACCTAAAACCACTATTCCCAATGTCATTTATTGAAAAAAATTTATAGGGCCTAAAAGTCGATTTTACCGATTTTTTAAAGGTTTTTTTAACCGTTATTTCAATAAAAGTATTGGACCTACACAATGTTCAAAGGTATCATTTTGTTCAGCATTAAATCTAGTTAAAAATCGCGTATTTTTAGTTATGTAAGCCAAAAATTACTATTTTTAATTTTCCTTCAAACTTTGTACTTTTTTCATATTTTTTAATAAAATTTAAGATTTTTAAATTTTGTATCCACTGATTCAAACTTATTCAAAATACGTGATTATTTATATAATTTATCTTAGACAACCCAAAAAAAAATCTGAAGACTGTAGCTTCAGTAGTTTTTTTGGAATATCAAAAGTTATATGCTAGATACAGTCAAAATGCTACTTTCGGTAATCGCGAGTTTTCTAAAGAAGTGTTTCATGGAAATATATGCCAAAATGAAGCAAAAAATTATATTTATCGGTACATTTTCAATTTATATAATTGTTACATATTAAATATGACACAGTAACAATATAAGAGTCTCAAAATAATTTGTTTACACGAAAATAATACGAAAACCGCGAATTTTGTTTTTCTGCATAGCAACGTACAATATGAATTCTATGCCATAATAAAGTTGATAAAAACTATGAAATGTGTTTTTTTATTCAAGAATAAACAAGTAAAAATTAGGTGTAAATTTTTTTGAAATGTTTAAGATTTTTGGTCACTTTTAGTAGAGACTCCCCTTAATCTTATGGAGCTTACCGAAACATGTCAAATTCCGCTATGTTGGATTGAAATATGATGTTTTGCATTTGAAATTCGCTGAGTATGCAGGTCTGCTGCAACGGGGGTATTATTAAATTCCCAAGTAGATAGTGTATGTATATAATGAGGTCCACAAGTTATGAATCAATATTATGTGGAAATTATATGCAGGTGAGAAGAGATGCAGGTTATATGTGTTAGATGCAGGTGGTGATACACATACATTCGCGAAATGTTGACGTATGATTGATACAGACCGAAATGACATACCGTGAAACAGATCAAGCTGTTCGACAAGTGCCCACCGATTGACGAACTATGTGCGTTGGTGAAATCGTATAGCAATAGAGTCTTAATGAAGCCATTTACAGTACACCTCGGATTATCCGGATTAATGTGGCGGAACACCGATCCGGATAACCAAAAATCCGGATAATCCTAGGTCACTACAATATCGCCTAAATAGCGATCGCGTACCTACCGCCCCTGCTAAATTGATGCTGCAAAATGCGTATCAAACCTGTACTACATGTTAATCTGTCAAATTTTACGAGGGTTTAATTTTGAAATAAATTTAAGAACTAAACTTCATTATTAATCATATGAATATAATGTTAACTTATACCGTTACGGTTTAGGTTTGGAATAAAAGACAGATTGAAATATTTAATTTAAATATAATCACGACTCAAAATAACACAAACTTGAAATAATCATGACGAAACTTAAAGTAACTCAAAATTTATTACAGTAACTCTTCTTAAGAAGTAACATAGGCCTAACACATCAAATGACAGCAATAAACAAACTCGCAAAATTGCCGTAGGTTACGTCTTTTTGATTACTGCTAGCGCCAGCACCCCAAGTAGCAATCCAGAAAACTACGTCCACGAAAATGCTGTAATGTACAGTTTAGTCAATGCGGTTCCTTTTTCCAAATGCGTACAGAAATGTACTGCATTTGCATTTTATTTTAGAGGGGCATTTCCTTCGTAAACTCGCTAAAATCAAGTTTTTGTCGTGATTTTAATTTTTTAATTTCTCGGATGGACCGGTCCGGATAATCCGGGATCCGGATAATGTGGGGTCCGGATATCCCGAGGTATACTGTATCTACAACAAGGCCACTGACTTAAAATCAGGGTTTACCTGATTTAAAGTCAATGGCAAGACTACTTTTCGTATAATTAAATATCTTTACACAGTTCAGATCGGACATACCGTGAAATTGAGCGAGCTATTCAACAAAGGGCAAACCGATTGACGAAACACGTGCGTTGGTGAAATCATAATCATATAGAAGCAGTGTTTCCACTTGGCGGAAAATAAGATCCCACACAAAGACAAGAAAAATCCCATTTCATCCCACCTTCCCAAATGATTTATCCCACAAAATATCCCTCACTTTCCCGTCGATAACATAAGTCTAAATCGTATCAAGCCCGACACCCACTAACTCTACACTTGAATGAAAGGTCCCGGTGAGAAAATACCAGGAGAAATAGTTTTTTGATAAAATTTTCTCTAAGGGCATCATATATTTAATTTCGTAAGGCGATTCTTTGCGTCAAAATTGTGGGCGTCTGGCAAGTCGTAGAAAGATGGAAGAGGGCTCAAATCAAAGGTCTCTATTCTGTGATGGCGGGAAAAATAATGAATTTGCTTGAAATTCACTAATGAAAAATATCTGCCATTTAAAAAGCTTTGGGATCTAAAAACGTCTGCTTTGTTGACATAAAACATGTGATGCTGATACTTAATTAAAAACCATGTGGTAGGCTAGATATCAATGTAAGGTAGATTTAGTTTGCTGTGAAGGTATTATGTACTATAATAAATAAGGATTGTTTGAATTTCCCTCTTAAGGGGCTTTTAGCCCCTTCAAGCCACTAGTCATATTTAATTTCGTAAGGTGATTCTTTGCTTCAAAATTGTGGGCATCTGGCACGTCGTAGAAAGATGGGAGAGGGCTCAAATTAAAGGTCTCTGTTCCGTGATGGCGGGAAAAATAATGAAATTGCTTGAAATTCACCAGAAATCGAGAAATAACGTAAAATATCTGCCATTTAAAAATCATTGGGATCTAAAAACGTCTGCTTTGTTTACATAAAACATGTGATGCTACTTGATTGAAAACCATATGGTAGGCTAAATATCAATAATATTAGGTAGAATCAGTTTGCTATGAAGGTATTTTGTACTATAATAAATAAGGATTGTTTGAATTTTCCCTCATTAGGGGCTTTAAGCAAGGCCACACTACATATACAGGCCATGCTGCAGGATTTATGACGTCAAACAAGTAGGCGGTCTGAAAGTCTGGCTCAGGACTCACAGCTGTGCTGCTCATCAATTTCTTTGAAATCAAAACAAAAAAATGTAAACAAACAAGTAATTTTTGACGTTTAGTGATGAAATGTAAGCAGAAAAAACGTAAACAAACAAGAGATATTTGACATTTAGCAATAAAATGTAAACATAGGATGTTAGTTCCCTACCTACTTGTGTGACGTGGCGCAGCGCTGGGATCTCTGCAGCATGGCCTGTATTTTCAGTGGGGCCTTGCTTTAAGCCCCTTCAAGCCACTAGTAAATTTAAAGTACAGAGCTGAACGCTGATACATTTGTTTATTTATATATTTACGATTATTAGTTTACTTTTTCCCAGCGAAGCGGGACCCCATCATCCCCATCAGCTAGTAAAAAAAACCTCTTACAAAAGTTATTTTTTATGAAACATCAAAATACCCTATTGAAAAATAAACTTGAAAATTCATTTTAACCGTCAGTCAAAAACTGATCAGACACAGTAAAAAGCAGGTTGTCATCTTTTCACTCTGAGAGCGCTCTCTATAATCTAAAATAGCCTTCAAAATTTTAACTTTTTTCAAATTTTACCTTAGGTAATATTAAATGTTAACCTGAAAATTTTACTACAAATGGTTTTATTACATATGCCAAAGAACAAAAGATCTAAACGCACAAAGCACAAATAAGAATTTTTTTACAGTCACATTAATAAAAATCCCATTTTATCCAACAATCCCATTTAATCCTTCGAGAAGTCGGAAAATATTCCACAAATGGGGTAAAATCCCTTAAGTAGGAACACACAATAGAAGTAGAGTTTTAATGAAGCCGTTTATCTACCACTAGGGTTAAACTTCCGACTTTTCAGAATTCATTCAACCGATACACTCGTCTAAGACTTAGTTAATGAGACGACTGCAAACTATTAATATAGATATTTACTCAAAACAAACATTGGGATCGTAACTAATTAAACTTAATTATTTCTATTACTTAAATAATTTCATCACTATTTCCTAGTTTAACTCAAATTAAATAGTTCAGCAATTAAGAACTGCTAGTGACAGTTGCATAAATAATAAATTTATTAATTTATTACGCGGGTTTTTATATCCAATTGTTACGGTTGACAGTACTGCAGACTGACAGTGTCAGGGTGAACTACACCAGAGACCGCAACAAGCGGCAATCGTCAGAACTATTTGGTCTACCTAGTACGAACTGCTTACCGACATCAGAGCGCTACAAGCGGCGTCCGCCAGAACTATTTGGTCTACTTAGTACGAACTGCTTACCGACATCAGAGCGCTACAAGCGACGTCCGCCAGAACTATTTGGTCTACCTAGTACGAACTGCTTACCGACATCAGAGCGCTACAAGCGGCGTCCGCCAGAACTATTTGGCTCAGATCGTAAAGTCTGCTTACCGTTTAGTTAAAAAACGATAAAAATTGAACATGTTCCAAATTAAAGTTATTTTTGGTAGGAAGTGTTCACAAAGACGTTCGTTCTCTATTGGGTCAGGAAAGCTAACGCCACTACAATAGCAAATGGCTGCCAAAAAGTAAGAGTATAACCATAGACAATACACCTGTAGTAGACTGCTAGCCCAATGGACAAGAACAGACGCAAGGTTTTGACATAGTTATGACAGTCCTCAATAGATAGCGCCACCAGAAAACAATGTATTCAGTCAGGGTGTAGTTAAAGTATATCATTAGGTAGTTACTGAGAACCTAAAATTAAACTGTACTATATCTAAAGTTTCCACCACGGTTTTTGCAAGTAAACCGCGTATCCATCTTCAGTTTATAAGTAGAAATAATTTAGATGAGGCGAGCACATTACTTTTTGAGATACCGATATAATTTATTCTATCTGAATCAACAATCGCTCACTGGCGACAAGCTGCATAATACTGTTTACCGACCTAGGTTTTCTAACCGCTCTCGCCAGGTAGCTCTAGCGTCTTTGCTCACATGAATCGCCATTAGGTTTTGCATATATTTAGAATATATATGATCAATGGTATAACCATTGGCAATACATCTGTAGGAGAGGATCAATCAATGTAAGGTCAATGTAATCAATGTATAGTGAGAGGATAATCAACGGTATAACTCCTTATCAATCTTACACCAATTTTACAAAAAATAAATAAAATGTATAAATCACATGCGATTGTAAAATCTGCATAATTCACATCATTTAACACATTATAATAGACAATATAAGGCCGCCAACCTGGAAAATTCCAATAAACGCCATTATAAATCATTAACTTGAAGGAAATTATTACAGTTTTCTTGGGAAAATCTCCTTTTTAAACTTATTTAACTAGGTACAGTCTCCGCCAAGACTCGGATAAGTACGGTAATGGATTTAATGTTTAATTAATGAAGACAGCTTTACTAAACAAATAACTGTAGTTGTGAGTGACGGGGCTGTAGATTCCCCGAAATTAAGAGTACGATAATTCTGTTCATTAGAGTATAACTGGCGCCAATTCTTGGGGCCTACGCCGTCCATAAGACCAATGCTAAAATTAACATTAGCCTTATGGACGGCGTGAGCCCCAAGAAATGGCGCCAGCTATACCTGTTCTGTTCATTTTGTTTACTAACGACTTCCCATATATGCATGCAGCTCTAATTCAAAATTACAATACCAGCTGCATAATGTATGCAGACGACACAAATTCCCTTTTAACAAATGACTCGACTCAAGAATTGTATGACAACTGTTGCATCTCTACAAAAAGTCATAGACTACAGTAAACAAAATGACTTGGCAATAAACCCTGACAACACAACATAAGTACATTTTAGCAGAAAAAGATATCTGCCCACTAGTATCCCCAACATAACAGTAGCCAACCAGATTAGATTTCTAGGATTAACTCTAGACAAAGGTCTCACATGGACAGATCATATAAATAACATCTGCAGTAAAATTAGCACTGGTGTCTATGTTGTTAGACGCATCAAATGGGTTGGCACGCTGGAAGCAGCAAAAATTGCCTACAATCTGGGGAAGCTCCGCGGTAAATCTCAAGAGAATACTTGTACTGCAAAAAAAGGCTATAAGGACCATTGCAAACCTGAAGCCCCGGGAAAGTTGTCGACAAGCCTATCAGACATTGGGCATACAGTACCTGCACTGTATATCTACGAAGCAATTTTATATGTTGACAAACTAAACCTGCAAACCCACATGGACTACCCCACACGCCATGCCTCCAGATTCTTCCTACCTCAACATAGAACAGCCCTCTACGAGAAAAAACCATCATACACATGCCAAAAGCTGAAAAACCTCCTTCCTGACCACCTACGGAACCTGACTGGCAACAAACTGAAGAGCTCACTTCAAGAATTCCTTCTGAAGAATCCTGTATACACCATATTAGGAGAATTCTTGGAATCTATAAACAATATAACTCCTTGAGTTTACCTATTGTGATTTGACAAATTACTGTTCTTCATGTTCATGTAATAAATAAATATAAAAAAATAGGAAATCGAATATAATAGTAGTGGAATATAATAGTAGTATGGCTTGTATTGCCTCCTGTGGGGGGGCCGCCAAGCACCAGCAATTATCAGACCTATGCACTTATTCCAGTAAAATTTTCTTCAAAACCCCCTTCACAGGAAAGTGTTGGGTTAAGTTTGATTCTTGTTGTTTCTTTAAGGAGTTTAGCTCATATATGGGGAAAAAACTGCCAATTTTCAATTCTCAGCGCTGCCCATAAAACCCGTGTATCGTATCTTGTAGGACATTTTACGTACTTTCTTTTTGCAAATCACTGTTCATCACATAAAATTTACCGTTTTTTAGTTATAGTCAGAAATACGTGAAAAGATTCAGTTTTTGCCTTAATTTCATTTTTGATAAGGTTCCGTCTCGAAGTTTTGTCAACAAACATCGGATTTGTATTCAGCGTAAAAAAAAACGTACGGTACGTCAAAAATCAAACTTTCCCGTGAAAACTGCATTTTGATTGGACTAACTCGTGAGCACATAAGTCCAATCCAAATTCAATAAAATAAGATAGGTGGAAAAATTCAGAGTTTTTGCCTTAATTGCATTTTTGACAAGGTTCCGTCTCGAAATTTACGTATCAGATAAGTCCAATCAAATCCAAATAAATCCTATTCTCTGTGTCCAGCAGAGTCCATTTATTTTAGTCCATACAATATGTTACAATATCTGTATATTAATAGGCAAGCATTTTTTCCATAAGGTTTTTGTGCTCCTTTTTTCTCAGCCTGTGTGCATCATAGCGAAAATCTAAGCACACCGATAGAATTTTATTTTCCTATAGATGTGCAGAATCCCTTTGAAATTTATATTAGTCTTTTAGACAAGTAGAAAATTTAATTTAAAATTTCAAAAAAATAACATTGGTCTTATGAGTTGCTGTTTTGGTGATAGAAAAACAAAACAGAACTGTGCTTTTGTCATCCTATGTAGCTGTTATCACATGCTATTTTTCGTAGAGTAAAGATTAGATGTAGAAATATTATGTGAGGGCGAAAAGTGGGCAAAAATTTACGCTGTTTTTTCAGTCATCTGATGAGATATAAAACCCAAACAATAAGTTTTTATCAAGCAATAAACAAATGTAAGGAATTCATTAATGACACGAGAGTAGGGGGTATTGGTAGGTTCAACCCCAGCAGGGTGGTAGTGGTCGGTCTAAAAATAGAACTCCCCCCCCCCCGGCTAAAAATAGATTTCTAAAAATAGCTAACCTAAAAAAAAAAAATAAATAAAAAAAAAAAAAGTTTTTCAAAAAAAAAACCTAACTTTCACTTTTCGGTGACGTCATAGAGGTCAATGACCTTTCAACCTTAGATTGCCCCCCCCCCGTGACGTCATAGACTACCACCCTGCTGAGACCTGGAATTTAAATCTTGATTGACAGGACCGTTATGGAAAGTTAATGACTCGGCTATTGTTGGCACAGGGCTGTCCTAGCTTTCACCGTACCGTCTTCAGTTTAGGTTGGGAGCTTGACAAGTATGGACGCAAGTATGGACTGTGACTACTGGGACTGTGAGATCAGCGATGAAGAGTTGGCGAGAGTTTGCGCTGAAGCTGAGAGGATGGAGGTGGAAGAGGAGCAGCAGCACAACTACATCAGCAACAGGAATTGGATCAATCCGAAGGAACAATGGAAAGAAGAAAAATTCACTGATTTGGACTGTCGCTACTTTACTCCAACACTAAAATTCTTTACACTCCCAGACCTTGAAGAATATGAGAAGCAGCTAATGTGGCGTGGGAAGGAGTTTTGGAGTAGATGGGCAGGATGCCCATCAGACGATGACTTGGAATGGTTTTCATCAGATTATTACTACTTGGAAAATGAGTATCCACTTGAACAGGATGAGAAATGGGAACCAATAGAAACAGAGCAAAAATACTTCAGGGAAGTCGAAAAATATTGGTTTCCGGATAACCATTGGTGCCGACCATTGAAATATGTATGGTGGCCGGAGGAATCTTACTTGAAACTATTGGAAAATAAAAATTGATTATCCTGTAAAATCCTTTCACCTCCACCCTCTCAGCGAAAAACGGCCTTTTTAAAGGCCACCTAAGCCTTAAAATGACTTAGAAATAAGATAGAAACAGCCGCTTGTTCGGTTGCTTCAGGAAAGGTCATTGACCTTTGTGGCTATTAATAGAACCCCCCCCCCCCGACCACTAACCAAAAAAAAAAAAAAAGACCCCCCCCCCCCTCATACCAGTCAGGTCATAGACATGATTAGGGCAATGACAGGATTATCGAAAGTAGACCCATTAGTGAAACTATAATCAGTGCTTTTACTGGTGGAATTAGAAAGCTGGCGTGACATGTTAAGCGGCTAGCAACCTATTTTGGCCTGGGAAAGTTTGGAAGTTTTAGAAACTACTGGCTAATGACCTTGTTGTTACATCCGTGTTGATGACCTCGGCTGACTGTTGCTGAAATTACGGTCTCAGGTGTTCATTTTGGTTTTGGAGCTCGAACAATGAAGACGCTACAGCAACTGAGCGCTGCATGCATTGCTGATGCTTTCCGTTGTTGGGGGGAGGTTGAGCAAGGTCTTGGACACATTTTACCTCCGTCCATAGTAAAACTTGTAATAAGAGAAAGAGCAAGGAAAGATTTTGAGGAACAACGAGAAGAACTTGAGGTGCGAGAAAATACAGACTGGCTGTCAGGAAGAATGGTTACAATGTACTATGACTTGTATTTGGAAGATCAAGTAAGGAAAGAGATGTTGGATTTTTTCCTCAACAACATCGAATTAATGTTTCCGTAAGGAATTTGAATAAATGGGGAAATAAACTGTGGAAAAATAAACTGTGGAAAAATAAAAGTTAACACCTTAAATCCTCCCTCCTCCCCCATCAGCGATCAATCGGCCTTTTTAAAGGCCACCTAAGCCTTAAAATGACTTAGAAATAAGATAGAAACAGCCGCTCGTTTGGTTGCTTCAGGAAAGGTCATTGACCTTTGTGGCTATTAATAGAACCCCCCCCCCCGACCACTAACCAAAAAAAAAAAAGACCCCCCCCCCATACCAGTCAGGTCATTGACATGATTAGGGCAATGACAGGATTATCGAAAGTAGACCCATTAGCGAGACTATAATCAGTGCTGTGGAATTAGAAACCACCAGTTTACTGGTGGAATTAGAAAGTTGGGGCTGACAGGATTATCGAAAGTAGACCCATTAGCGGAACTATAATCAATGCTTTTACTGGTGGAAATAGAAAGCTGGGGCTATTAGCAGGTATTAAGGGAACAATGTCTTGTTGGTTCTGCTTATAGCTGGAAATCTAGAAACTTCTGGACAATGACTGTCCGGTCACGTAGACCTGCTTTCACCGTATAAAGACCTCACCGTTTCTAGCTCAGTTTAGTTTGGGAGTTTGCAACGATCAGTTAGCAAGTGCGCGTGTGCTCTGTGCTGTCAGTGATCTGTATACTCTTTGTGTCACAACACCCAGTGCTACATCATCTTTATTTCTTCAATCACTGAGTAAGTTATTACATTATTTATTTTAATTGATTTTTTTTCTTTTATTATAAATTTTAATTCTAAACTTTAAATGTGGCTTATAAATGTGTGAAGGATGATATTAATTTTGAATAACTACAGATTAGCTTAATTTAACTTTCATATGTTTCACAAAGTAATTTGACGTAAATTGAAGAAAAATATGAAAACTTAAAGTTTAAAAATGAAATAATAATTTATTTTTATTTTGATTTTATTTTATTTATTTATTTATTTTTTTATTTTATTTTTTTTTTTGAAAATCACTTTTAACTTAATTGAGTTTTAAAGTTTCATAAATGACCTTTCAGTTTTAATGATAGTTGTCATAATGATTAAAAGAATTTATTAAAGGATTTAGTTGTAAAGTAGTAAATGACTTAGAGATCATTGACCTCCATGGTTATAATTAGCCCTGACCCCCCCCCCCGAGCCAAAAATAGACCTGACCCCCCCCCCCCGAGCCAAAAATAGACCTGACCTGACCCCCCCCCCCCCCGAGCCAAAAATAGACCTGACCTGACCCCCCCCCCCCGAGCCAAAAATAGACCTGACCTGACCCCCCCCCCCGAGCCAAAAATAGACCTGACCTGACCCCCCCCCCCCGAGTCAAAAATAGACCTGACACCCCCCCCCCCCGAGTCAAAAATAGACCTGACACCCCCCCCCCTTCTAAAATAGATTCAGGACTTGTACAAATTTTCAGACTTTTAAATGCTGTTCTTGTATTATAGTTGCATGATAGTTTTAAGTTAAGTTTGTACAATCCGGCTGGCATATAACCGGGGGGCGGCTAGACACTGTATAGATTGGATATGTTTTGTCAAAATTGTAGTTAAACAACTACTACTATACAGTGTTGGGCTCAGGTCAAACTCGGGTCAGTTCACGGATTTACAAACTTGTGTGCATGATAGAAATTAATAAATAGCATAAGTTCTTATGAAAGTGTTCAGTCTGCATCGAGACAATGTAGAGACAGTGTCATGTCGCATAGGTTTCTACGTACAGCGAGGCTTGTTTTGTGATTTCAGGATGGAGTTCCACTGCGACGTCTGCGGCAAGTCCTACAAGAGCCGGGATGCACATCGCCGTCATCAGGCGGAGCACAATGCTCCGAAGCTGGACTGTGTGCTTTGCGGCTACTCCACTACTCGTAGGGACTTGATGAAAAAGCACAAGTCGTCAGTGGGACACCAACAGCGATCTACAGGGGTGCAGCCGCCTCCACCAGAGCCTCGCTTCGTCTGTGGAGTGTGTAGCACCTCTTTTACACTGGAGAAGAACCTCCAGCAGCATATGCGGGAGCAGCATGACCCGGACGTCGAGAGGAACTCCCGCTGCCAGTATTGTGGACGGCAATTCTCTCGGCGTGGGAACCATGCGGCGCATGAGGAGTTTCACTGCCCCGTGAAGAGGGAAGCAGAGTGGGGCCCGTCAGTGTCTTTCTCAGCTTCCCGGCCAGGGGTGAAGCGTCCGCACCCGCAGCAGCTGGAGGAGTCGGCACAGCCTGAAGAGGAGTCACCGCAGCCGGGACCGTCTTCAGAGCCTTCGCCGGGACCTTCTTCAGAGCCTTCGCCGGGACCTTCTTCAGTGCCTTCACCGGGACCTTCTTCTTCAGAGCCTCAGCCTCGCGTGGTGAGTGTCGCCGACGACGTCGACGTTGATGACGACGACGGCCCGACCTTTGTGCGTGTGGAGGTCGGGTACGGCAGTAGGCTCCAAACATTCGCGCTGAAGGAGCCTATGCCGGCACTCAGGACAATCCCCGAGGTGATGAGAGACTTAAGGTGCCATTTAGTTAGATTGATAAGGAACGCGATCGAGGAACACCCTAATATTAAAGTGAACTTGTTCCTCGAGTGCGAGTTTGTTGATATTACCGGTGAGAATAAGTGTAAGCGGGCATTCAAGACCAAAAATGCTCCTCTCGATAGCACGAGCGACTTTGAAAAATTTGTTGAACTATCCTTTGAAAAGCTCGTGCATGAGAAGGAGCAATGCGAAATGGTAGGCTCTGGTTGGACATACCTGCGCGTGACGAACTTGGAAGTGCGAATAAACAGGTATAGTCCATTGGGCGGTGGAGCGCGACATATTTCACTGCCCAAATCGCTCGCGGGTACGCGAAGTGTAGTGAATGTGTTTAACAAGGACGACAAGTGCTTCGCCTACGCTATGCTGAGCAAGTTCGTTGTGTCACACCCCGAGCGGCCGGAGTCTTACCCGCAGGCCTTGTTTGCCCGCTACAATTTTGAAGGACTCAAGTTCCCCGTTGCACCTAAAGACATTGCACGGTTTGAACGAAACAATCCTAATGTTAGTGTGAATGTCTATGCACTCGAGGTTATGTATATAGAAGCGCTAGGGTGTTCCCGGTACACTGTGTATCCGCTTCGTACCTGTCGGCGGGAAATGGCAGATCATACAGATTTGCTGTACCTGACTAAAGACGGCAATGCACATTACTGCTGGATTAGGGACTTGAGCCGTCTCGTCAGGCCGCAGCTGACACGACATGAGCAAAAACTGTATGTATGTAAGCGGTGTTTCGCACACTTCGATGATCGCGAAAACAAACTCGGCTTGGACGGTAAGACAAGACTGGAGCAGCATCGACGGTACTGCGGAGTGGAGGTGCCGCTTCGCATGGACCTCGCTGCGAAGAAGACCATCCAGTTTAGCCACCCGGAGTTCAGCAGGAAGGACCGCTTCGCCATCTATGCGGACTTCGAGTGTGCTTTGCAGCCTGCATCGGAGGTGTCCAACGACGAGCATCCGGCTGGAGGTACAGCGTCTCGCATCCATGTCCCGTATGCCTTCTGCTACCATGTCCATGACAACCGTGGGGAAGCGTGCAAGACGGTGACATACTTCGGTGACGATGCATCTAGGGTCTTCATGCACCGCCTGAAGGAAGATGTGAGACGCATCAAGGAACTCCTCTTCAACGACAGGAACCTTCGTGCTACGCTTTCGCCATCGGAGTGGGCAGAGTTTCGTGCTGCCACAGTGTGTTACTTGTGCGGTAAACAGTTCGTTGACGGTAGCAAGGACGTGAAAGTGCGCGACCACAACCACGCGGCTCCGTACGAATACCGCGGTGCGGCACACCGGTCGTGCAATCTCCGCTATCGGGAACAACAAATCATCAATGTGTATTTTCATAACCTATCCAACTATGATGGACACTTCATTGTGCGCGAGTTGGCAGTGGATCCTGGTAGCGTTGAGGTTGTCGCCCATACGGAGGAACGATACATATCCTTCACAAAGAAATTCGTCTACGACGAGGTCATCGGCGAGGCACCCACTGCAGCGAGACGACGACGGCGGCGACGTCAGCAGCAGCAGCCTTCGAACAGGCCGCCGTCGCCACAGCCTTCAACTTCAGTGCAGCAGCCGCCACAGCCTTCTACATCATCGGAGCCGGCGCAGCAGCAGAAGAAGAAGCAGCGGAAGAAGAGAGGACTTGTAATCCGAGTACGATTTGTTGACTCGTACAAGTTCCTTTCTTCGAGCCTTGCCAGCCTTGCAGCAGCTTTACCACCGGAGCAACTCGTCGAGACGAAGAAAGCGTTCCCCGACCCGGCGAAATTCGACCTTGTGCGACGAAAGGGGGTGTTCCCATACAACTTTGTAACGTCGCTCGAAGTGTTGGGGTCAACCACGGACCTTCCGCCCAAGGAGGCATTCTATAATGACCTCACACTCGAGCACATCTCGGACACGGACTATCAACATACACGAAACGTATGGGACACCTTCCAGTGCGCGACTCTGGGAGATTATGCGTCGGTGTATCTGCAGTGTGACGTAGCTCTACTGACAGACATTTTCGAACAATTTCGTGATACGTCCCTGCAGCAATACGGACTTGACCCGGCGCATTACCTCACCCTGCCCTCCTACGCGTGGGATGTAATGTTAAAGTTGACAGATGTGAAACTAGACACAGTGCGGGACTTTGATATGTTTATGTTTTTTGAACAGGGCATCAGGGGAGGTATCTCCCAGGCAATTACGCGTCATGCAAAGGCGAATCACGACCGGTGCCGCACAGAAGATCGTGTAGCCGATGAACCATCACGTTACCTAATGTACTTCGACGCGAATAACCTGTACGGATGGGCCATGTCGGAACCTTTGCCTACAGGACAATTTGAATGGCTCTCCGAACAGGAAATACAAGACTTGGACATTGCGTCACTTGATCCGTACGGTGAGTTCGGGTACGTGTTGGAGGTGGACTTACATTATCCTGAACGGCTGCACGATCTTCATAAAGATTTACCATACTGTTGCGAAACCCGCCGCCCGCCGACAGGTAAATTCCCGAAGCTGATGACTACATTATACGATAAGGAACGATACATTTGCCACTACAGAGTCCTCCAACAGGCCCTGCAGAACGAGTTAGAGCTGACTCGCATTCATCGTGTTGTTCGTTTCCGTCAGTCTTGTTGGCTGGCGCCGTACATCCAGAAGAACACGGAGCTGCGGAAACTTGCCAAGACCAAGTTTGAACAGGACTTTTTCAAACTTATGAACAACGCGGTCTTCGGCAAGACAATCGAGAATGTGAGGAAGCGACTCAACATGGAACTGGTGGTCAACAAACAACGCTTCAGCAAGCTGGTGGTAAAACCAAACTTCTTGGACAGGACATACTATGGGAACAATGTCACACTCATGCACATGGCCAAGATCCGCATAGTGCTCGACAAGCCAATCTATGTCGGCATGTGCGTGCTTGACATATCAAAGTGGCTGATGTATGACTTCTTAGCGAGGATGAAACGGAAGTATAAGGATAGGCTAGAAGTCGACTATATGGATACAGATAGTTTTATCCTGTCCATCATCAGCAACGACTTCTACAAGGAAATGAAGGAACACCTTGACGACTTTGACACCAGTTCCTACCCGAGGACTCATGACTGCTTCAGCATGACCAACGCCAAAGTCCTTGGCAAGTTCAAGGACGAGTGCAACGGGCTACCGCTGTTGGAGTACCTAGGCTTGCGGTCTAAGCTGTACTTCTTGGATATTTGCGACGATGAAGAGAACAGTGAAAACAGCGAGACCGCGACCAATGATGGACCATCGCCACCAAAACGTGTAAAAACCGTTAAGAAGGCGAAAGGTGTTGATAGGGGCGTAGTGAAGAACGTTTTAACCCCGGACGACTACCGCGAGTGCCTCTTACACGGAGTGATTAAGCGAACTGTGAATACGCGTTTCCAGTCGCGACATCACCGCGTTTATACCGTGCAGGTTGAAAAAATTTCTTTAAGCTCCACGGACGATAAACGATACATCTTACCGGACGGTGTACATACTTTGCCGTGGGGCCATAAAGACATCCCTGACATGGGTGATGGTGGCGGTGATGACAGCGGTAGTGTAGGTTCGAACGAGGAAAACCTACGCACCCTCGTCGACCTACTCGATGCTGAAGATGAGGACCTGTAGTGGCTAACGGACAGTGTGCGCGAGTGGGTAACCCCCAAACTGTGACAGTGCGCGAACTACTTCGTGGGGACAGTGCGCGAGTTGTACTGCACGCGAATGGGTAACCTCCAAACTTTGACAGTGCGTGACTTCACCGTGGGGACAGTGCGCGAGTTGTGCTGCACGCGAGTGTTTGTGCGCGAATGGAGGTTACCCAAAACAGTGCGCGAGTGGGTGGATCGGAGCGGGTGTAGGGGTGTGTGGGAGCCCGCTCGGGGGGAAACCCCCAAAAACAATTGTTAGCATATTACTGCATTATTAGTGTGTGATTTAATAAAGTGATCAATAAAATGATTTATCATCACACTCGGGTTTTTTCTTCCCACTTTTTTCTTATTCTATAGGGAATAAGGTATAATAATAAGTCAATGTAGTAATTATTATTATTATTTTATTTTTCCAATCGACCTTATACCTATCAATAAAGGTTATATAAAAATTAGATGTAGAATTCTGCGAAGAGCATCTGGACCAGCATATCATTCTCAGCAGTGGAGTCACCGAAGAGTTGGACGAAATCATTCATCTTCATGTCATAGTTGGTACGGCAGTACAGGTAGGTCAGACAGTAGTGGCCGCAAACCGAAGTATCCAAGCCTTGTAGACGGTACTTGTTGTAGGTGTAATGCAACATATGGCCATTGATGTTACGTCTCAGAAATTGTTGAAAATCGCCATGATACGGAGGTCTGCCAAAACTGTCGAAATATTCAACAACATAACTGTTATTGTTGCTGGTATCTTGTCCTCCAGCTCTGTAGAATGCCACCCAATGTTCTCCACTATGTGTATGCGGTTGGGTGTTTACCACTAATGCAGATGACGGAGCAATATGTCTCGGTAGACGATCTGATGCAAACACTCCGACATGTTGTACATTCGGTAATTGTAGTAAATATTTTCTTATAGTTGTGGTATTCATTCTTGTGAAACTGTAGTCAGATCCAAGCTGGTATACACTGATTTAGTCGTTGTAGTCTTTTAGCGGTTTTGTTCGTTGTTGTGGCGACGAGGACAGCAACAATAACACGTTCCACAATGCGACTCTTTAGCTGTTAGTAGTAGCCAGCCACGTAGCAGTGTGCAATTGACCAAAGCACAACGGTGTTGTACACTTTTATGCTGACCGCAACGTATCGTATTGGTGGACAATAGATTGCCAATGGTGGACAATGATCCGCATCCAATATCACCCATGTCAACTACTAGCACTTTGTCATTGTTTGTTATAAGATGTTTCATGGTATATTGTTTCTTTTCCGATCCTTTTACGTACACAACTGATTGGTTATTGAGACATGTACGTAGTTTATCAATCAATACATGGTACGATATATCACCATGATTCCAGTCAATACCGTGACAGTGTTTGGTTAACCAGTAACTTTCTCGAAGTTTTTCTTCAGACAAAAAGTCACGATCAAACGGTGGACGAGCAATGTGGTGAATCAGTAGTGTTCCAGTACACACATCAATAACACTGACTTCTTTTACTATATAATAATTACTGTTGTCTTTGAAACATTGTAAATCCAACACCACAGACGACTGACACAATTGATGTTCTGCCGACATGTTTATTATAACACTGTCAGTGATGTACTGGCTGTAATGCACTAGTTGACTGTGCTTTATACATTTAGCCGGCATAGTCCACCGATACGTTACGATGTCGATCAATCTCAATGACATTGTCCAGTTCTGCATAGACAATAATGTTGACTGATTCGGTCAATGCTTCGCTGAATCCAATCTCGATGCGTAGATTTCCATTGCGTACCAGGTTCCAATGGCTGGACTCGTTAGCGCTCAAGTCAGGTGTTAAGTCAAACGCTAACAGACAATAACCTTTTTCGAAATCTTGTCTGCTGATATCATTACCGGTATTGTCAAAATGTATTCCGGTACCGCTGAACAGTGTGTGATACGATAGCGCATAGGCAACATCCGTATCATTACCAAACACTGGCTGTAATGCTTTCATCGGCACTTGTTCACCATCCAAGTACAGTGCGAAATAATTCATCTTGAAATGTTGGAAATTAAATGGATTTTTCTTGTAATCTCCGTTGAATGCTTGATTAGTAATCATGCCAACAATTACACGTTTTGGTAACTGACCCAAGTACACACTGTCCAATGTTTTGCTCAGTATGCCAGCGGGTAATGTGATTGATTTCACTTCAACACGTGTGATCGGATATTTGGCAGTACCACTCTCGAGTGTTTTACTATGTGCCAACAGTACGCTCGGATTGATTTTACAACGACGAACAAACAGATTTGTCTCTTTGATATGTACTTTATATGTTGTGTTATTGTCCGACATGATGGCAAATGCGTTCCTCGATCTGATCAAACGTAAACGCATCTCTACACCGTTTAACATGAACTTGTTCTGATTGCACAAGTCAATGTGTAGATGACCGATCATGTCTGCATAGTGACTCTTTTCAGTAAATTTTCGTCGTTGTACTAGTCCTTCATTTTCTTCTTTACAATTATCCATGTTATTAGAGTCATCTTTGTAGAATAACACACTTGTCATGTGTGACTTTTTAGCATCATGTCCGTAGTTTAAAAGGTTTTCCAAATACGCACGATAGGCGTAGGTATTGTTTTGCGGTGACACTAGTTTATTATTCAAGTGTAAATCCACTTGGCTAAATAGCGAATGTAACCAGTTATTAACCGGACCAAATTCCTTAATCGCATCGGCAGCTGTAAATTTTGTTCCATCTTCTTTGACAATAGTGGCTTGTACGTGTAATAATGTTTGTGATAAGTCCGTATATTCATCACCATGTCCGGGTATGACAAATTCAATAGGTGAGTCATCCGTCAATGACGATATGGGTTTATATTGCACCCATTTACCACTGTCAATGCTGGTCTGTGTCGGTGGTAGCGAGAATAAGTCTAATTCCGTTTTTGTACATTCGCATGATTTCTGGTGAATAAATGACATGGTGTTTAAGAGAAAATATCAATTTGCCTTCTCGATGAACTAGTTGTCTTCCGCTTTTTCTTATGTTGCACACGCCGCTTTACTTTACGTGTCACTCGTTTACGTAACTTTCGTTTAGTCACTGATGATTTGCGTAGCTTACGTTTCCTCGCTGGAGACGTCCGTGCTCGAAGGAGTTTCGTCAAAGACTGTGGTGTGACATGTGTGATGCGCCTCTTCTTATAGACACCACTGCCGCCACCGCGAAGCACGCGTTCCAGTTTGTCATCAGCTCGACGTTTAAGTCCACCAGTAAATTGTTTAAGACGTTCATTCGCTGCATTTCGTGGGTTCATAGTACCATCAGCTATATCACTGAGAAACCCAACACCTGAACGTAATGCCTCCTTGCCCACAGCAGTTGCACCTGACTTGATTAATGGCATGACTGAACGAACAAGTCCACCAAGAAAACTTCCAATCCCATGTCCACGTTGATACGGTGCGCCTCTATACACTGATACAATACCACTACTACCGCCAAGTTGTTGATCACGGTAGTATTTGAGGTAGGGATCGTTAAGATTCATTATACTGTTATAACTGCTGGTACTCTGCGGAGGTGAAGTTTCATGTACGTAGTACCGAACTCGAATGGCAAGTGATGACCTTTGTCGTCCCTTAAATCAATTTCCACACTCTCGAACGAGCTCTTTATGACAGGCATGTAGTGCGGTGAAGTGAAATGCACAACCTTATGAGACCCGTATTTATAGTCAGTGGTGTCAATGTTGACTATTTTTAACAGTGGTGCTACAGTGTCACCCACTAATTGCGGTTCTACAAGGTCACAATAGACATAAATGTCTGCTGGAATGCCAGCTAATAAGTTTGGTGGTCTTGTAGCTTTCCTATGTCTTTTCACATCCACATTATTTACATCATATCCTAACTGTAACGCTAAAGTGGGGCTAAGTTCAAGTTGTGTTAGTGTATCTGTCATTGTAATCAATTCAACCTTTTTTGTATCACTATCATACTCGAACTCAATACTGTTAAGTTTAAGTTTTGTATTCCCGTTAATTGCTGCTAGCAATTCATTAATATCTTTGTAATTGCCAGACTCCACTTTAGCTACAGTCAAATTTGTATTAGTAACTTCATTATCTTCAATTTCAGCAGTTGGTTTTGTGTAAATATATATGTTAGCATCATTACCAACTGTTAAAAACGAGCATGGATAGTGTGCTTCAACTAGTGCTATTTCCCAATCTGCTCCGTCACCACCAGGCAAATGTATTGTTGATGGAAAATGTGTCACATAATGAGTCACTGTATTGTTCGGATAGTAGTCCATCGAACTATTGCTAGGCAGTGTCAAATAAAACTGATTATGTCTAGACAGTGACATGACGGTTAGGTTAGGTTAGGTTATTTGTTTCACTTCAGATGCAGGTATCCAAGAATTAAATTCGTCTCCGTAACCTACCCACTTGACGAGGTAACGCTTACTGCGACCTCTACCCTTAGTGTCAAGTATTTTATCAATTTGGTACAATCGATCCGGTCCTATTGTCACCTTTTGTAGCTCATGTTCATAGAAACGACCGACTAAGGGTTTACCATTCAAGTCCCTTATTATATACAATGGTAGTGGTTGTGATCCATATTCTCGATCAATAACAAAAAATTCTTTACTCCAATTGGTCTCGTAGCCTTTTGCAAATGTACCTTTCTCTTTAGCAATACGCACTGTATCACCCGGTTTGAACTTTGGTTTTTTACGTTTTGGTAATGAGCTGTCTTTGTACATATGACTCCATACTTGGTACACTGTACTTTTGTTTGCTTTCACAACGTCCATCGGACATAAACCATTACCCAAACTTCGGTGTGCACTGTTATTGTAAGCATCAACCAATTCATCCAACACATCGATATAACGAAATGTGTTTTTATATGTTAAATATCGCCACATACGTGTTTTCAGTGTGCGATTGACTCGTTCGACAACAGCCGCTTTAACATCGGGGTTTTGTGTAGTGACATATTTCACATGATAATCTCTAAACACACGGTTCACTTTTGCACCTATAAACTCTGTTCCTTTGTCAGTTTGTAAACAACATGGTGGTACAGTGTAAGGACTGTTAAAAATTCGTTCGAATGCTGCTGCCACTTCTTCACCGCTCTTACGTTTTAATGGTTCCACATATAACCGCTTACTAAACACATCAATCACTGTTAGCAAGTAATTGTAGCCATCATTATATGAACTAAGTCCTCGCATATCATTCAGGTCAGCTTGCCATAATTCATTCGGTCCAAACACAACATATCTGTTACGTGGAAATCGTTTTCGAACAGGTTTGTGTAATGTATAGGTGTCTTGGGTGCGTAACCATTCGATAACTTGTCGTTTTGTTTTGTTCTTTTTCTTCTTACTTCGACGTAATGCTCTGACAAGTGGGCTAATACCACCAAACGAGCCTGGGTTTGCAGGATCATAATACACTTTCTCTTCCATCACTGTTCATGACTATAGTGTAAATGACTATCACATACCAAGTACACCTATACTTATACATTTTAATCTATAGTGAATGCATCCCACTGTAAAGGTTTTCCTCTTCGTGCTCCTGTCCTTGACCTTAATCTATGGGCTATTGGCGTTGGGCTCGGTGTTGGCGGATAATATAACGAGTGGTGTGGTGTTGAAGGAGTATGCTGTCTTGATGGTGAAGGTGTAACCAAACCTTCTTCCAAATATGGTTCACGACCAATATACTGTCGAGCTTGTGCATTGCTTATATACTCGGTCGGTACGTTCATATCATTTAATGCATCCAATACTTCATGCCAGCCTGTAGGTACATTTTCCAGTCTTCGCACTCGTACAATTGCATGTAACACATCAATAATGTTCGAACCAGGTATTCTAGTGTTATGAACAATAACCGTACCATCAGGGTCCCATGTGATTATCTGTTTATTACGTTTTATAAATCTTAACAAGTTGCGTACATCCTTTTGATACGTGGCAGGAAATGTTTGTACAATATCATCCTCATTATCCTCTTCTTGTATCATTGGTAAAGAGATAGGGTTACGTTTTTGTGAGCTAAAATATAAAAATCTCTGCAATACTTGTTGATACTGTTTCCACTTTTCACTATCATCCAATGTTTTGTCTTGTAATATTC
>JAQJVK010000394.1:0-63890 GCA_035578135.1 Flexamia atlantica
GATAAAATTAGTCGCTATGCGATGTGCGGACAACGATTTGTCTAAGTATGACATAAAATATAATAATAAATACGGAGGTTTGCCAACATTACGTACACGTAGGGTGATAGAATAGGACCAGAACTTCTGTATTATACCACCCAAGTTACCGTAAAAACTTAGGTTTTGGAAATATGGCTGATTAAAGTAGTCGCATTGAGATGTGCGGACAGCGATTTGTCAAAGTATGACATGAATAATAAAATAAATACGGAATTGTGCCAACATGACGTACACATAGGATGATAGAATAGGTCCTTAAATTTAGTATTATACCACCCAAGTTACCTTAAAAACTTAGGTTTTGGAAATATGGGTGATTCAATTAGTCGCTATGCGATGTGCGGACAACGATTTGTCTAAGTTTGACATGAAATATAAAAATAATACGGAATTGTGGATACATGACGTACACATAGGGTGATAGAATAGGACCAGAACTTCTGTATTATACCACCCAAGTTACCGTAAAAACTTAGGTTTTGGAAATATGGGTGATTAAATTAGTCGCTATGCGATGTGCGGACAACGATTTGTCTAAGTTTGACATGAAATATAAAAATAAATACGGAATTTTGGATACATGACGTACACGTAGGATGAAAGAATAGGACCAGAACTTTAGTACTATACCACCCAAGTTACCTTAAAAACTTAGGTTTACGAAATATGGGTGATTAAAATAGTCGCTTTGGATGTGTGGACAGTGATCCACCTAAGTTTGACATAAAATATAAAATAAATACGGCAGTGTGTCAGCATGACGTACACGTAGGGTGATGAAATAGGACCAGAACTTCTGTATTATACCACCCAAGTTACCGTTAAAACTTAGGTTTTGGAAATATGCCTGATTAAATTAGTCGCTATGCGATGTGCGGACAACGATTTGTCTAAGTATGACATGAAATATAAAAATAAATACGGAATTTTGGATACATGACGTACACATTGGGTGATAGAATAGGACCAGAACTTCTATATTATACCACCCAAGTTACCGTAAAAACTTAGGTTTTGGAAATACGGGTGATTAAGATAGTCGCTTTGGATGTGCGGACAACGATTTGTCTAAGTTTGACATGAAATATAAAAATAAATACGGAATTGTGGATACATGACGTACACATAGGGTGATAGAATAGGACCAGAACTTCTGTATTATACCACCCAAGTTATCAGCCATATTTCCAAAACCTAAGTTTTTACGGTAACTTGGGTGGTATAATACAGAAGTTCTGGTCCTATTCTATCACCCTATGTGTACGTCATGTATCCACAATTCCGTATTTATTTTTATATTTCATGTCAAACTTAGACAAATCGTTGTCCGCACATCGCATAGCGACTAATTTTATCACCCATATTTCCAAAACCTAAGTTTTTAAGGTAACTTGGGTGGTATAATACTAAATTTCAGGACCTATTCTATCATCCTATGTGTACGTCATGTTGGCACACTTCCGTATTTATTTTATTTTTCATGTCATACTTTGACAAATCGCTGTCCGCACATCTCAATGCGACTACTCTAATCAGCCATATTTCCAAAACCTAAGTTTTTACGGTAACTTGGGTGGTATAATACAGAAGTTCTGGTCCTATTCTATCACCCTACGTGTACGTCATGTATCCACAATTCCGTATTTATTATTATATTTCATGTCATACTTAGACAAATCGTTGTCCGCACATCGCATAGCGACTAATTTAATCACCCATATTTCCAAAACCTAAGTTTTTACGGTAACTTGGGTGGTATAATACAGAAGTTCTGGTCCTATTCTATCACCCTACGTGTACGTAATGTTGGCACACCTCCGTATTTATTATTATATTTCGTGTCAAACTTCGACAAATCGTTGTCCGCACATCGCATAGCGACTAATTTAATCACCCATATTTCCAAAACCTAAGTTTTTACGGTAACTTGGGTGGTATAGTACTAAAGTTCTGGTCCTATTCTTTCATCCTACGTGTACGTCATGCTGACACACTGCCGTATTTATTTTATATTTTATGTCAAACTTAGGTGGATCGCTGTCCACACATCCAAAGCGACTATTTTAATCACCCGTATTTCCAAAACCTATGTATTTAAGGTAACTTGGGTGGTATAGTACTAAAGTTCTGGACCTATTCTATCATCGTATGTGTACGTCATGTTGGCACACCTCCGTATTTATTTTATTTTTCATGTCATACTTTGACAAATCGCTGTCTGCACATCTCAATGCGACTACTTTAATCAGCAATATTTCCAAAACCTAAGTTTTTACGGTAACTTGGGTGGTATAATACAGAAGTTCTGGTCCTATTCTATCACCCTACGTGTACGTCATGTATCCACAATTCCGTATTTATTATTATATTTCATGTCATACTTAGACAAATCGTTGTCCGCACATCGCATAGCGACTAATTTAATCACCCATATTTCCAAAACCTAAGTTTTTAAGGTAACTTGGGTGGTATAGTACTAAAGTTCTGGACCTATTCTATCATCCTATGTGTACGTCATGTTGGCACACCTCCGTATTTTTTTTATATTTCGTGTCAAACTTCGACAAATCTCTGTCCGCACATCTCAATGCGACTACTTTAATCAGCCATATTACCAAAACCTAAGTTTTTACGGTAACTTTGGTGGTATAATACAGAAGTTCTGGTCCTATTCTAACACCCTACGTGTACGTAATGTTGGCACACCTCCGTATTTATTATTATATTTCATGTCATACTTAGACAAATCGTTGTCCGCACATCGCATAGCGACTAATTTAATCACCCATATTTCCAAAACCTAAGTTTTTACGGTAACTTTGGTGGTATAATACAGAAGTTCTGGTCCTATTTTATCACCCTATGTGTACGTCATGTATCCACAATTCCGTATTTATTTTTATATTTTATGTCAAACTTAGACAAATCGTTGTCCGCACATCTCAATGCGACTACTTTAATCAGCCATATTTCCAAAACCTAAGTTTTTACGGTAACTTGGGTGGTATAATACAGAAGTTCTGGTCCTATTGGCAGACCTGGTCTGCAGAAGATTGACAAAGAAAATTACGCTCCGTCTATTTATCGTTTAAAAGTATTTAATTGCCGGTGGCGTTTTTCACGAGCCTGTCATGGAGTTTGTTTGAGGTTTTGTGAGTTGGTTTCTTCGTTCGGCGGTGTAAGATCTTCGTAAGTAAATGAATGTGGGACTCGTTAACTAACCAAACTCAACAAGTCGGCAAGAGCAAACACCATCGCTGACAGCAGTTTCGTCCTCGGCGCGGTCTGAGCGCGCCGCTGCCAACCGGCGATCGCCACAGAAATTATCTCTGCTCCGTGACTAACCTGTGTCATCCAGATCGCCGCTCACTACCTCGCCGCTGCGAGTATTTATGATTGCGCCTTCAAGTTACCTTCTGCAACCTTACTACCTATGCGTCCTGCGGATTGCAGTTCTCTATATACAGGCATCTAATAGACCTGGCCGCTTCGAGTGATTTTGACTGCGCCTTCAATTTCGTCACTGCAACTCCAACACCTACTTGTTTTGTGGCTTGCAGTTTCCATTAGTGGCGAACTGTGTTTTCTTGACACTGATGATTTATTAATTTCTTTATCTTTGAATATTTTGTTGGGTAAACAACACAAAATGGTAAAAACTCGGGGCATGTCAAATTATGCTGCCAGTTTTATTGAGGATGTGTTTACCAACACTGACCATTTAGATATTGAGACAGAAACTCTCCTCTCTAGTATCTGTCTTGATTTGAAAAAGCTAGAAGCTAATCACCCTCAAATAACCTTGACAGACCTTCAGGCAAATATCTCCTCCTTACTTCAGCGTTTGGATGATGCTCTAACGTCTGAAAAAAATTCTGAAGCTGTTATCAAGGAGCTTCAGTGCAACATACTGGCTCTCGAATCCAGGCTGGTGCGAGAAAAACAACAACGGCAGTCTGAGCTCAACGCTTCATTTAATGAACTTGACGCCATCCGTGAAGAAAAGGACGTCGCTGTACAAAAGAACACTGGCATTTTGTCTAGCTTAAGTGACTTTAAAATTAAACTAGAAAATAAATCTGATGAATGTCTGTCTTTGCAGTCTATTATTAATGAGAAAGATTCAGTCATAGCTAAGCTTAAGTCAGACCTTGATATAAGTAATAATCAAAAGCTAGAATTATCTGGGTATGTAAATGACCTAAAATCCGCAGTTAAAAAATCTGAGGAAAAGTCATGGCTTAAAAGTAGATGGCTCGACGATGCTATTCTTGATACATTTTTTCAGTCTTTTAGTAATGATTCTAAAGATAGTTTAGCCAAAATACTTTTTATGAGCCCATCTGTGACTCAGGTGATGAATCATGGTGCTGATGATGATGTAAAAGCACTCTTAGATGGACTTATGTTTAATACATCTGACTATGCATTCTTATGTGTATGTAATAACATTAACGCTGCTAAGCAAGACACTGGCTCGCACTGGAGCCTACTGTTTATTGACATTCCTGGTAAATTAGTGTACCACCTGGACTCACTTAGTGGTACAAACGCACATGCTGCTAAAAATGTTGTAAATAAGCTAGGGTTTCAAGATAAATGTGTTGTTGAGTTGACATGTAATCAACAAAACATTGGTTATGAATGTGGTCTTAGTGTACTAGTGAATGCCAAATTTATTAATGAAGGGTTTTGCAAAAAAACTATACCAGGTGCTAGGTGCTCATTCAGAGATTGGTACACATTGTTCAATGGGGGCCCTCGTAGCGTTTTGGTTACAAACGAGTCTCTTGTGTCTCCATCTGAGCCAACTAACGCGGAGCCCTGTCATGTCCCAAATGATTCAATTTTGGCCAAAACTGATTGTAATGACAGAATTTTAGACTCTAACATTAACAGTTCTCATAGAGCTCCATTAGTGATAGTCTCCGAAAAATGGAGAAAAGTTAAATGTAAGCGTAGGACCAAAAAAACATTGTGTTCTGAGCCAAGTATGGATTCTGTAGAATGTAAAAATAGTTTTCAATGCCTTGAATTAGATAGTATATGTGTAAATGAATCTATCATATGTAATGCATCTGGTAAATGGCAGCAAAAGTCATTTAAAAACGAGACCAACAAACCTATTGTTTCTGAAAAATTACCAAATAGAAGTAGGACTTATGTTAGAGTGGGTAAAGAAACCTTTCCTCAGAGCAATGTTGTCAATTCAAATGTGAGAGCAAAAGTTTCTAGGGGCAAAAGCAACTCAAAAACAAATCAAGAAAAAGAAATTGTTCAGGAAAATGTAATGTCCGAAGTTTTATGTAATGTCCCAAATGTCAGAGGAGAGGTTTTAAGTGGCACAAGCAGTACAAGTTGTACAGTGCAAGCAAATGAAAAGGTTCAGGTAAACTCAATGTCCAATGTTTTGTTGATCGGGGACTCACTTTTGCGTTACTCAGGGAAGAGGTGTGCAGATAGTGGGGCTGTCGTGGATGTAAATCCAGGTGCTAAAATTTCACATATTAGGGATAAACTTGGGAAATATCAATCTGCACAACCCAAAATAATATATATTCTTGTTGGCACTAACAACCTTGTGCATGGTTATAATGGTGGGCCTGGGTATAATGGTGGGTGGGGTAAGCGTGCGGTGCTTCACTCTATGGCAGACCTGTTGAGTACGGCAAAACAAAAGTTCCCAAACTCTATCATCATTGTAAATAGTGTTCTGACAAGGAAGGATATAAGACAGAAAGCCCTCTTCTACTTTAATGAACAGTTGATGTTGATGTGTAATAATTTCAATATTGAGTTCCTTGACACCAGTGCTGTGGTTCAATATCATCATCTAGCGCGTGACGGGACTCACTTGAATAGGAAGGGGAATTACTGTTTTGGTGATCTAATTTTTCATTCATTGAGGATAGTTCATGAAGCTGTTTCTGCTGAGCCAAAAGGTGTGTGTTCCAGCCCTCAAGTATCACACGCTGATGATCCAGTTTCCCCTGCTTTGAGTAGTAACCTGTCGGGAAACGACAACGTGGATCTACCAATAGTTGTAGAGTAGCGCATGTAAATATTAGATCACTAAATACAGGTTTTGAAGAGCTATGTTCCGTAGTGGATGATTTCCAGTTTGACTTGTTGGGAATCACGGAGTCATGGTTATCTCCGGAGACCCCCTCTCATGTTTTTGACGTGCCTAGTTATTCTCTTCATCGTAGCGATAGACCAATTTATTTGGGAGATGGAGGTGGAGGTGTAGCTCTCTATGTAAAGCAAGGAATTAAGTTTGTTCGTGTTTGTCTTCAAAATGTTGACAACCGTATTGAACATATCAGTGGAGTTGTTAATTTCAAAGGTTTTAAGCTCCTCATCTGTATTGCATACAAACCTCCAGACGTTCCTTATTCTACCTTAAGCTCCTTAATCCACGCTCTGTACATCGATGAGTCGCCGGATGTTGATTCAGTGATTTTGCTGGGTGATTTGAATGTGAATCTTCTAGACAAAACAAGGGCTGATGTAAAATATCTTGACAGAATTCTTCAATTAATGGGTCTTGCTGAGATCATTAAAGAGCCCACACGTGTTACAGAAAGCTCATCCTCTCTGATTGATTTGATAATTGTTGATAAAGCCCACAATATTGAAGTAGGAATGGTTGACACTTCCAACATTTTTACTCACAATGGAAAACGGATCACTGACCATAAGCTGACTTACTGTGAGGTGCCATGCAATAAGCCCAAAACTAAAGCAAAGTTTATTACATATCGAAATTTCAGAGATTTTGATGGCGATAAGTTTCTTGACGTTGCTTCCAATTTACAATGGGATAACGTAAAGACAAAGGACAACGTAAACGACATCGCTGATGTAATAACTACAAATATAATTCAAGTGTTTGACGAATGTGCTCCCATGGTGAGAAAAAGAATAACACGAAAGAAATCACCTTGGGGAGACTCAAATGTAAAATATCTTACAAGGAAAAAGAATAAATGTAAAAATGACTATATGACTCTGAAAACGCAGGCTTCAAGAAATGCTTATTGCAGAGCTCGCAATGCGCTAAATGTGGCCATACGATTAGCGAAGAGAAAGTATTTTACTGAGAATCTGAATACAAAAATCCCTAAGACCTTCTGGGCTACTTTACGAGCAGGAGGAGTAATGAGTCCAGTTGAAACAAAAGATCATTCTATTGGACTAGAAGATTTAAACCATTACTTCTCAACTATGGGTTGTAGCAAGACTGTGAGCACAGAAAAACTGAGATTTTTTAACAGTAATAAATGTGCAGGGATAAAATCACCATTTACTTTCTCTCCTGTCTCAGTAAGTAAGGTAAAGGAGTTGATGAACAGTATCACAAGTACTGCATTTGGTGTGGATGGAATATCCATAAAAATGGTCAGAGGTTTGAGCCCTTTCTGTATTGGAGCAGTTACTCACTTGATCAATGTATCACTGGGCACTGGCAATTTTCCTTCTAGTTGGAAGCAGAGCGTGGTAGTTTCTCTCCCAAAAACCCTAAACCCTTCTTTGGTCTCTGATTTCCGACCTATTTCAATCCTCCCTGTCATATCCAAAATACTGGAAAAGGTTGTAGCAGAGCAATTGGTCTTCTATTTAGAATCCGAAGGATTGCTTCCTGAAACACAATCAGGATTTAGGCAGGGGTTTAGCACTTGCTCAGCACTTCTCAATGTTATTGACGAAATGATCACAGCAAAAGATAATGGCCTAGAGAGTGTGATGACTTCTCTCGACTTCTCCCAGGCTTTTGATTCGGTAAATTTCGATTTGCTGCTTGCAAAGCTAAGGTTTTATCAGTTTGACGATATCTCAGTAAGGTGGTTTTCATCATACTTGACTGGGCGTACTCAACGAACAAAGGTTAACGGACAGCTCTCGTCAGCACTTTCTAGGTTTGTTGGTGTTCCTCAAGGCAGTTGCTTGGGACCGATTCTTTTCCTTATATACACTGCAGATTTAAAAGATAATTTGAGTCACTGTTCTTTACACTCTTATGCAGATGATTCCCAACTGTTAATTTCTTTTAAGCCCTCTGAAACCGCTGAAGCTATTCGTTGTATCAACACTGATTTAGAGAGTGTAAATAGATGGTCGGACGATCATGGTTTTCTATTGAACTCTAGTAAATGTTCTGTCTTGATTGTAGATAGGTCATCTTCTGGTGCCCAATCAACGAATAGTTGTGTTGAACAGTGTATCTTTGTTGATGGCAAACCGTTGACTTCAAGTAATATTCTTAAGATTCTCGGTGTCACTCTCGATTCCCAACTTGATTTTTCTCACCATGTCAAAGCTATTTGTAAAACAGTAACAATACGTTTAAAAACCCTTCGCAGATTAAGCTCAATTTTGCCAGCACTTTCTAAGCTGGAAATCGTCCGTTCAACCATTTTTCCTGTGATTTACTATGCTCTTCCTGCTTTTGCCTGTTGTCTTACTCAGGAAAATTTGATGATCCTTACCCGGCTGCAGAACAGAGTTCTTAGATTCGTCTACAATCTGAAAAGATTTGATCACATCAGCGAGTACAGGTTGCGTTCCAATGTGTTGTCAATTATGGGCTCCTCCGACATGCAAACTGTCAATCTGATCCATAAAGTTCTTCAGACGGGTAAGCCTGAGTACCTTAGGAAAAAGTTGGTGTTTAGACATGAAATCAATGAGCACAGTACCCGACAGGACAGTCTGTTGCACTTGCCAAAGACTAAACTGGAAACGGGGGAAAAGGGGTTTAGCTACTTTGGCCCAAAAAAGTACAATGCTTTGCCACCCACTTTAAAAGAGTACAATTGTAATAGGTTTAAGAAATGTGTAAGAGAAGTGTTTATCTAAACTGCTTATATATACTTTTTTTGTTTTTATATTATATTATTATACTGTTCATTTATTTATCTGACAAAAGTTGTCATGAAAAACAGAGTTTGTACTTTGATGAACGCTGGCTAAATAAAGACCTTATTTATTTATTTATTTATTTATTTATTCTATCACCCTATGTGTACGTCATGTATCCACAATTCCGTATTTATTTTTATATTTCATGTCAAACTTAGACAAATCGTTGTCCGCACATCGCATAGCGACTAATTTAATCACCCATATTTCCAAAACCTAAGTTTTTAAGGTAACTTGGGTGGTATAGTACTAAAGTTCTGGTCCTATTCTTTCATCCTACGTGTACGTCATGCTGACACACTGCCGTATTTATTTTATATTTTATGTCAAACTTAGGTGGATCGCTGTCCACACATCCAAAGCGACTATTTTAATCACCCGTATATCCAAAACCTAAGTTTTTAAGGTAACTTGGGTGGTATAATACAGAAGTTCAGGACCTATTCTATCATCCTATGTGTACGTAATGTTGGCACACCTCCGTATTTATTATTATATTTCATGTCATACTTAGACAAATCGTTGTCCGCACATCGCATAGCGACTAATTTAATCACCCATATTTCCAAAACCTAAGTTTTTACGGTAACTTGGGTGGTATAATACAGAAGTTCTGGTCCTATTCTATCACCCTATGTGTACGTCATGTATCCACAATTCCGTACTTATTTTTATATTTCATGTCAAACTTAGACAAATCGTTGTCCGCACATCGCATAGCGACTATTTTAATCACCCGTATTTCCAAAACCTAAGTTTTTAAGGTAACTTGTGTGGTATAGTACTAAAGTTCTGGACCTATTCTATCATCCTATGTGTACGTCATGTTGGCACACCTCCGTATTTTTTTTATATTTCGTGTCAAACTTCGACAAATCTCTGTCCGCACATCTCAATGCGACTACTTTAATCAGCCATATTTCCAAAACCTAATTTTTTACGGTAACTTGGGTGGTATAATACAGAAGTTCTGGTCCTATTCTATCACCCTACGTGTACGTAATATTGGCACACCTCCGTATTTATTATTATATTTCATGCCATACTTAGACAAATCGTTGTCCGCACATCGCATAGCGACTAATTTAATCACCCATATTTCCAAAACCTAAGTTTTTACGGTAACTTGGGTGGTATAATACAGAAGTTCTGGTCCTATTCTATCACCCTATGTGTACGTCATGTATCCAAAATTCCGTATTTATTTCTATATTTCATGTCAAACTTAGACAAATCGTTGTCCGCACATCTCAATGCGACTACTTTAATCAGCCATATTTCCAAAACCTAAGTTTTTACGGTAACTTGGGTGGTATAATACAGAAGTTCTGGTCCTATTCTATCACCCTATGTGTACGTCATGTATCCACAATTCCGTATTTATTATTATATTTCATGTCAAACTTAGACAAATCGTTGTCCGCACATCGCATAGCGACTAATTTAATCACCCATATTTCCAAAACCTAAGTTTTTAAGGTAACTTGGGTGGTATAGTACTAAAGTTCTGGTCCTATTCTTTCATCCTACGTGTACGTCATGCTGACACACTGCCGTATTTATTTTATATTTTATGTCAAACTTAGGTGGATCGCTGTCCACACATCCAAAGCGACTATTTTAATCACCCGTATTTCCAAAACCTAAGTTTTTAAGGTAACTTGGGTGGTATAATACAGAAGTTCAGGACCTATTCTATCATCCTATGTGTACGTAATGTTGGCACACCTCCGTATTTATTATTATATTTCATGTCATACTTAGACAAATCGTTGTCCGCACATCGCATAGCGACTAATTTAATCACCCATATTTCCAAAACCTAAGTTTTTACGGTAACTTGGGTGGTATAATACAGAAGTTCTGGTCCTATTCTATCACACTATGTGTACGTAATGTATCCACAATTCCGTATTTATTTTTATATTTCATATCAAACTTAGACAAATCGTTGTCCGCACATCGCATAGCGACTATTTTAATCACCCGTATTTCCAAAACCTAAGTTTTTAAGGTAACTTGGGTGGTATAGTACTAAAGTTCTGGACCTATTCTATCATCCTATGTGTACGTCATGTTGGCACACCTCCGTATTTTTTTTATATTTCGTGTCAAACTTCGACAAATCTCTGTCCGCACATCTCAATGCGACTACTTTAATCAGCCATATTTCCAAAACCTAAGTTTTTACGGTAACTTGGGTGGTATAATACAGAAGTTCTGGTCCTATTCAATCACCCTACGTGTACCGCACATCGCATAGCGACTAATTTAATCACCCATATTTCCAAAACCTAAGTTTTTACGGTAACTTGGGTGGTATAATACAGAAGTTCTGGTCCTATTCTATCACCCTACGTGTACGTAATGTTGGCACACCTCTGTATTTATTATTATATTTCATGTCATACTTAGACAAATCGTTGTCCACACATCGTATAGCGACTAATTTAATCACCCATATTTCCAAAACCTAAGTTTTTACGGTAACTTGGGTGGTATAATACAGAAGTTCTGGTCCTATTCTATCACCCTATGTGTACGTCATGTATCCAAAATTCCGTATTTATTTTTATATTTCATGTCAAACTTAGACAAATCGTTGTCCGCACATCTCAATGCGACTACTTTAATCAGCCATATTTCCAAAACCTAAGTTTTTATGGTAACTTGAGTGGTATAATACAGAAGTTCTGGTGCTATTCTATCACCCTATGTGTACGTCATGTATCCACAATTCCGTATTTATTTTCATATTTCATGTCAAACTTAGACAAATCGTTGTCCGCACATCGCATGGCGACTAATTTAATCACCCATATTTCCAAAACCTAAGTTTTTAAGGTAACTTGGGTGGTATAGTACTAAAGTTCTGGTCCTATTCTTTCATCCTACGTGTACGTCATGCTGACACACTGCCGTATTTATTTTATATTTTATGTCAAACTTAGGTGGATCGCTGTCCACACATCCAAAGCGACTATTTTAATCACCCGTATTTCCAAAACCTAAGTTTTTACGGTAACTTGGGTGGTATAATACAGAAGTTCTGGTCCTATTCTATCACCCTACGTGTACGTAATGTATCCACAATTCCGTATTTATTTTTATATTTCATGTCATACTTAGACAAATCGTTGACCGCACATCGCATAGCGACTATTTTAATCAACCGTATTTCCAAAACCTAAGTTTTTAAGGTAACTTGGGTGGTATAGTACTAAAGTTCTGGACCTATTCTATTATTCTATATGTACGTCATGTTGGCACACCTCCGTATTTTTTTTATATTTCGAGTCAAACTTCGACAAATCTCTGTCCGCACATCTCAATGCGACTACTTTAATCAGCCATATTTCCAAAACCTAAGTTTTTAAGGTAACTTGGGTGGTATAATACTAAATTTCAGGACCTATTCTATCATCCTATGTGTACGTCATGTATCCACAATTCCGTATTTATTTTTATATTTCATGTCAAACTTAGACAAATCGTTGTCCGCACATCTCAATGCGACTACTTTAATCAGCCATATTTCCAAAACCTAAGTTTTTACGGTAACTTGGGTGGTATAATACAGAAGTTCTGGTCCTATTCTATCACCCTACGTGTACCGCACATCTCATAGCGACTAATTTAATCACCCATATTTCCAAAACCTAAGTTTTTACGTTAACTTGGGTGGAATAATACAGAAGTTCTGGTCCTATTCTATCACCCTACGTGTACGTAGGGTTGGCACACCTCCGTATTTATTATTATATTTCATGTCATACTTAGACAAATCGTTGTCCGCACATTGCATAGCGAATAATTTAATCACCCATATTTCCAAAACCTAAGTTTTTACGGTAACTTGGGTGGTATAATACAGAAGTTCTGGTCCTATTCTATCACCCTACGTGTACGTAATGTTGGCACACCTCCGTATTTATTTTTATATTTCATGTCAAACTTAGACAAATCGTTGTCCGCACATCGCATAGCGACTAATTTAATCACCCATATTTCCAAAACCTAAGTTTTTAAGGTAACTTGGGTGGTATAATACTAAATTTCAGGACCTATTCTATCATCCTATGTGTACGTCATGTTGGCACACTTCCGTATTTATTTTATTTTTCATGTCATACTTTGACAAATCGCTGTCCGCACATCTCAATGCGACTACTTTAATCAGCCATATTTCCAAAACCTAAGTTTTTACGGTAACTTGGGTGGTATAATACAGAAGTTCTGGTCCTATTTCATCACCCTACGTGTACGTCATGCTGACACACTGCCGTATTTATTTTATATTTTATGTCAAACTTAGGTGGATCACTGCCCACACATCCAAAGCGACTATTTTAATCACCCGTATTTCCAAAACCTAAGTTTTTAAGGTAACTTGGGTGGTATAGTACTAAAGTTCTGGACCTATTCTATCATCCTATGTGTACGTCATGTTGGCACACCTCCGTATTTTTTTTATATTTCGTGTCAAACTTCGACAAATCTCTGTCCGCACATCTCAATGCGACTACTTTAATCAGCCATATTTCCAAAACCTAAGTTTTTACGGTAACTTGGGTGGTATAATACAGAAGTTCTGGTCCTATTCTATCACCCTACGTGTACGTAATGTTGGCACACCTCCGTATTTATTATTATATTTCATGTCATACTTAGACAAATCGTTGTCCGCACATCGCATAGCGACTATTTTAATCACCCGTATTTCCAAAACCTAAGTTTTTAAGGTAACTTGGGTGGTATAGTACTAAAGTTCTGGACCTATTCTATCATTCTATATGTACGTCATGTTGGCACACCTCCGTATTTTTTTTATATTTCGTGTCAAACTTCGACAAATCTCTGTCCGCACATCTCAATGCGACTACTTTAATCAGCCATATTTCCCAAACCTATGTTTTTACGGTAACTTGGGTGGTATAATAGATGTGTTCTGGTCCTATTCTATCACCCTACGTGTACCGCACATCTCATAGCGACTAATTTAATCACCCATACTTCCAAAACCTAAGTTTTTACGGTAACTTGGGTGGGTATAATACAGAAGTTCTGGTCCTATTCTATCACCCTACGTGTACGTAATGTTGGCACACCTCCGTATTTATTATTATATTGCATGTCATACTTAGACAAATCGTTGTCCGCACATCGCATAGCGACTAATTTAATCACCCATATTTCCAAAACCTAAGTTTTTACGGTAACTTGGGTGGTATAATACAGAAGTTCTGGTCCTATTCTATCACCCTACGTGTACGTAATGTTGGCACACCTCCGTATTTATTTATATATTTCTTGTCAAACTTAGACAAATCGTTGTCCGCACATCGCATAGCGACTAATTTAATCACCCATATTTCCAAAACCTAAGTTTTTAAGGTAACTTGGGTGGTATAATACTAAAGTTCAGGACCTATTCTATCATCCTATGTGTACGTCATGTTGGCACACTTCCGTATTTATTTAATTTTTCATGTCATACTTTGACAAATCGCTGTCCGCACATCTCAAATGCGACTACTTTAATCAGCCATATTTCCAAAACCTAAGTTTTTACGGTAACGTAGGTGGTATAATACAGCAGTTCTGGTCCTATTTCATCACCCTACGTGTACGTCATGCTGACACACTGCCGTATTTATTTTATATTTTATGTCAAACTTAGGTGGATCACTGTCCACACATCCAAAGCGACTATTTTAATCACCCGTATTTCCAAAACCTAAGTTTTTAAGGTAACTTGGGTGGTATAGTACTAAAGTTCTGGACCTATTCTATCATCCTATGTGTACGTCATGTTGGCACACCTCCGTTTTTTTTATATTTCGTGTCAAACTTCGACAAATCTCTGTCCGCACATCTCAATGCGACTACTTTAATCAGCCATATTTCCAAAACCTAAGTTTTTACGGTAACTTGGGTGGTATAATACAGAAGTTCTGGTCCTATTCTATCACCCTACGTGTACGTAATGTTGGCACACCTCCGTATTTATTATTATATTTCATGTCATACTTAGACAAATCGTTTTTCGCACATCGCATAGCGACTAATTTAATCACCCATATTTCCAAAACCTAAGTTTTTACGGTAACTTGGGTGGTATAATACAGAAGTTCTGGTCCTATCCTATCACCCTATGTGTATTTCATGTATCCACAATTCCGTATTTATTTTTATATTTCATGTCAAACTTAGACAAATCGTTGTCCGCACATCGCATAGCGACTAATTTAATCACCCATATTTCCAAAACCTAAGTTTTTAAGGTAACTTGGGTGGTATAATACAAAATTTCAGGACCTATTCTATCACCCTACGTGTACGTAATGTTGGCACACTTCCGTATTTATTTTATTTTTCATGTCATACTTTGACAAATCGCTGTCCGCACATCTCAATGCGACTACTTTAATCAGCCATATTTCCAAAACCTAAGTTTTTACGGTAACTTGGGTGGTATAATACAAAAGTTCTGGTCCTATTCTATCACCCCATGTGTACGTCATGTATCCACAATTCCGTATTTATTTTTATATTTCATGTCAAACTTAGACAAATCGTTGTCCGCACATCGCATAGCGACTAATTTAATCACCCATATTTCCAAAACCTAAGTTTTTTACGGTAACTTGGGTGGTATAATACAGAAGTTCTGGTCCTATTCTATCACCCTATGTGTACGTCATGTATCCACAATTCCGTACTTATTTTTATATTTCATGTCAAACTTAGACAAATCGTTGTCCGCACATCGCATAGCGACTATTTTAATCACCCGTATTTCCAAAACCTAAGTTTTTAAGGTAACTTGTGTGGTATAGTACTAAAGTTCTGGACCTATTCTATCATCCTATGTGTACGTCATGTTGGCACACCTCCGTATTTTTTTTATATTTCGTGTCAAACTTCGACAAATCTCTGTCCGCACATCTCAATGCGACTACTTTAATCAGCCATATTTCCAAAACCTAAGTTTTTAAGGTAACTTGGGTGGTATAGTACTAAAGTTCTGGTCCTATTCTTTCATCCTACGTGTACGTCATGCTGACACACTGCCGTATTTATTTTATATTTTATGTCAAACTTAGGTGGATCGCTGTCCACACATCCAAAGCGACTATTTTAATCACCCGTATTTCCAAAACCTAAGTTTTTAAGGTAACTTGGGTGGTATAATACAGAAGTTCAGGACCTATTCTATCATCCTATGTGTACGTAATGTTGGCACACCTCCGTATTTATTATTATATTTCATGTCATACTTAGACAAATCGTTGTCCGCACATCGCATAGCGACTAATTTAATCACCCATATTTCCAAAACCTAAGTTTTTACGGTAACTTGGGTGGTATAATACAGAAGTTCTGGTCCTATTCTATCACCCTATGTGTACGTAATGTATCCACAATTCCGTATTTATTTTTATATTTCATATCAAACTTAGACAAATCGTTGTCCGCACATCGCATAGCGACTATTTTAATCACCCGTATTTCCAAAACCTAAGTTTTTAAGGTAACTTGGGTGGTATAGTACTAAAGTTCTGGACCTATTCTATCATCCTATGTGTACGTCATGTTGGCACACCTCCGTATTTTTTTTATATTTCGTGTCAAACTTCGACAAATCTCTGTCCGCACATCTCAATGCGACTACTTTAATCAGCCATATTTCCAAAACCTAAGTTTTTACGGTAACTTGGGTGGTATAATACAGAAGTTCTGGTCCTATTCAATCACCCTACGTGTACCGCACATCGCATAGCGACTAATTTAATCACCCATATTTCCAAAACCTAAGTTTTTACGGTAACTTGGGTGGTATAATACAGAAGTTCTGGTCCTATTCTATCACCCTACGTGTACGTAATGTTGGCACACCTCTGTATTTATTATTATATTTCATGTCATACTTAGACAAATCGTTGTCCACACATCGTATAGCGACTAATTTAATCACCCATATTTCCAAAACCTAAGTTTTTACGGTAACTTGGGTGGTATAATACAGAAGTTCTGGTCCTATTCTATCACCCTATGTGTACGTCATGTATCCAAAATTCCGTATTTATTTTTATATTTCATGTCAAACTTAGACAAATCGTTGTCCGCACATCTCAATGCGACTACTTTAATCAGCCATATTTCCAAAACCTAAGTTTTTATGGTAACTTGAGTGGTATAATACAGAAGTTCTGGTGCTATTCTATCACCCTATGTGTACGTCATGTATCCACAATTCCGTATTTATTTTCATATTTCATGTCAAACTTAGACAAATCGTTGTCCGCACATCGCATGGCGACTAATTTAATCACCCATATTTCCAAAACCTAAGTTTTTAAGGTAACTTGGGTGGTATAGTACTAAAGTTCTGGTCCTATTCTTTCATCCTACGTGTACGTCATGCTGACACACTGCCGTATTTATTTTATATTTTATGTCAAACTTAGGTGGATCGCTGTCCACACATCCAAAGCGACTATTTTAATCACCCGTATTTCCAAAACCTAAGTTTTTACGGTAACTTGGGTGGTATAATACAGAAGTTCTGGTCCTATTCTATCACCCTACGTGTACGTAATGTATCCACAATTCCGTATTTATTTTTATATTTCATGTCATACTTAGACAAATCGTTGACCGCACATCGCATAGCGACTATTTTAATCAACCGTATTTCCAAAACCTAAGTTTTTAAGGTAACTTGGGTGGTATAGTACTAAAGTTCTGGACCTATTCTATTATTCTATATGTACGTCATGTTGGCACACCTCCGTATTTTTTTTATATTTCGAGTCAAACTTCGACAAATCTCTGTCCGCACATCTCAATGCGACTACTTTAATCAGCCATATTTCCAAAACCTAAGTTTTTAAGGTAACTTGGGTGGTATAATACTAAATTTCAGGACCTATTCTATCATCCTATGTGTACGTCATGTATCCACAATTCCGTATTTATTTTTATATTTCATGTCAAACTTAGACAAATCGTTGTCCGCACATCTCAATGCGACTACTTTAATCAGCCATATTTCCAAAACCTAAGTTTTTACGGTAACTTGGGTGGTATAATACAGAAGTTCTGGTCCTATTCTATCACCCTACGTGTACCGCACATCTCATAGCGACTAATTTAATCACCCATATTTCCAAAACCTAAGTTTTTACGTTAACTTGGGTGGAATAATACAGAAGTTCTGGTCCTATTCTATCACCCTACGTGTACGTAGGGTTGGCACACCTCCGTATTTATTATTATATTTCATGTCATACTTAGACAAATCGTTGTCCGCACATTGCATAGCGAATAATTTAATCACCCATATTTCCAAAACCTAAGTTTTTACGGTAACTTGGGTGGTATAATACAGAAGTTCTGGTCCTATTCTATCACCCTACGTGTACGTAATGTTGGCACACCTCCGTATTTATTTTTATATTTCATGTCAAACTTAGACAAATCGTTGTCCGCACATCGCATAGCGACTAATTTAATCACCCATATTTCCAAAACCTAAGTTTTTAAGGTAACTTGGGTGGTATAATACTAAATTTCAGGACCTATTCTATCATCCTATGTGTACGTCATGTTGGCACACTTCCGTATTTATTTTATTTTTCATGTCATACTTTGACAAATCGCTGTCCGCACATCTCAATGCGACTACTTTAATCAGCCATATTTCCAAAACCTAAGTTTTTACGGTAACTTGGGTGGTATAATACAGAAGTTCTGGTCCTATTTCATCACCCTACGTGTACGTCATGCTGACACACTGCCGTATTTATTTTATATTTTATGTCAAACTTAGGTGGATCACTGCCCACACATCCAAAGCGACTATTTTAATCACCCGTATTTCCAAAACCTAAGTTTTTAAGGTAACTTGGGTGGTATAGTACTAAAGTTCTGGACCTATTCTATCATCCTATGTGTACGTCATGTTGGCACACCTCCGTATTTTTTTTATATTTCGTGTCAAACTTCGACAAATCTCTGTCCGCACATCTCAATGCGACTACTTTAATCAGCCATATTTCCAAAACCTAAGTTTTTACGGTAACTTGGGTGGTATAATACAGAAGTTCTGGTCCTATTCTATCACCCTACGTGTACGTAATGTTGGCACACCTCCGTATTTATTATTATATTTCATGTCATACTTAGACAAATCGTTGTCCGCACATCGCATAGCGACTATTTTAATCACCCGTATTTCCAAAACCTAAGTTTTTAAGGTAACTTGGGTGGTATAGTACTAAAGTTCTGGACCTATTCTATCATTCTATATGTACGTCATGTTGGCACACCTCCGTATTTTTTTTATATTTCGTGTCAAACTTCGACAAATCTCTGTCCGCACATCTCAATGCGACTACTTTAATCAGCCATATTTCCCAAACCTATGTTTTTACGGTAACTTGGGTGGTATAATACAGAAGTTCTGGTCCTATTCTATCACCCTACGTGTACCGCACATCTCATAGCGACTAATTTAATCACCCATACTTCCAAAACCTAAGTTTTTACGGTAACTTGGGTGGTATAATACAGAAGTTCTGGTCCTATTCTATCACCCTACGTGTACGTAATGTTGGCACACCTCCGTATTTATTATTATATTGCATGTCATACTTAGACAAATCGTTGTCCGCACATCGCATAGCGACTAATTTAATCACCCATATTTCCAAAACCTAAGTTTTTACGGTAACTTGGGTGGTATAATACAGAAGTTCTGGTCCTATTCTATCACCCTACGTGTACGTAATGTTGGCACACCTCCGTATTTATTTATATATTTCTTGTCAAACTTAGACAAATCGTTGTCCGCACATCGCATAGCGACTAATTTAATCACCCATATTTCCAAAACCTAAGTTTTTAAGGTAACTTGGGTGGTATAATACTAAATTTCAGGACCTATTCTATCATCCTATGTGTACGTCATGTTGGCACACTTCCGTATTTATTTAATTTTTCATGTCATACTTTGACAAATCGCTGTCCGCACATCTCAATGCGACTACTTTAATCAGCCATATTTCCAAAACCTAAGTTTTTACGGTAACGTAGGTGGTATAATACAGCAGTTCTGGTCCTATTTCATCACCCTACGTGTACGTCATGCTGACACACTGCCGTATTTATTTTATATTTTATGTCAAACTTAGGTGGATCACTGTCCACACATCCAAAGCGACTATTTTAATCACCCGTATTTCCAAAACCTAAGTTTTTAAGGTAACTTGGGTGGTATAGTACTAAAGTTCTGGACCTATTCTATCATCCTATGTGTACGTCATGTTGGCACACCTCCGTTTTTTTTATATTTCGTGTCAAACTTCGACAAATCTCTGTCCGCACATCTCAATGCGACTACTTTAATCAGCCATATTTCCAAAACCTAAGTTTTTACGGTAACTTGGGTGGTATAATACAGAAGTTCTGGTCCTATTCTATCACCCTACGTGTACGTAATGTTGGCACACCTCCGTATTTATTATTATATTTCATGTCATACTTAGACAAATCGTTTTTCGCACATCGCATAGCGACTAATTTAATCACCCATATTTCCAAAACCTAAGTTTTTACGGTAACTTGGGTGGTATAATACAGAAGTTCTGGTCCTATCCTATCACCCTATGTGTATTTCATGTATCCACAATTCCGTATTTATTTTTATATTTCATGTCAAACTTAGACAAATCGTTGTCCGCACATCGCATAGCGACTAATTTAATCACCCATATTTCCAAAACCTAAGTTTTTAAGGTAACTTGGGTGGTATAATACAAAATTTCAGGACCTATTCTATCACCCTACGTGTACGTAATGTTGGCACACTTCCGTATTTATTTTATTTTTCATGTCATACTTTGACAAATCGCTGTCCGCACATCTCAATGCGACTACTTTAATCAGCCATATTTCCAAAACCTAAGTTTTTACGGTAACTTGGGTGGTATAATACAAAAGTTCTGGTCCTATTCTATCACCCCATGTGTACGTCATGTATCCACAATTCCGTATTTATTTTTATATTTCATGTCAAACTTAGACAAATCGTTGTCCGCACATCGCATAGCGACTAATTTAATCACCCATATTTCCAAAACCTAAGTTTTTAAGGTAACTTGGGTGGTATAATACTAAATTTCAGGACCTATTCTATCATCCTATGTGTACGTCATGTTGGCACACTTCCGTATTTATTTTATTTTTCATGTCATACTTTGACAAATCGCCGTCCGCACATCTCAATGCGACTACTTTAATCAGCCATATTTCCAAAACCTAAGTTTTTACGGTAACTTGGGTGGTATAGTACTAAAGTTCTGGACCTATATTATCATCCTATGTGTACGTCATGTTGGCACACCTCCGTATTTTTTTTATATTTCGTGTCAAACTTCGACAAATCTCTGTCTGCACATCTCAATGCGACTACTTTAATCAGCCATATTTCCAAAACCTAAGTTTTTACGGTAACTTGGGTGGTATAATACAGAAGTTCTGGTCCTATTCTATCACCCTATGTGTACGTCATGTATCCACAATTCCGTATTTATTTTTATATTTCATGTCAAACTTAGACAAATCGTTGTCCGCACATCGCATAGCGACTAATTTAATCACCCATATTTCCAAAACCTAAGTTTTTAAGGTAACTTGGGTGGTATAATACTAAATTTCAGGACCTATTCTATCATCCTATGTGTACGTCATGTTGGCACACTTCCGTATTTATTATTATATTTCATGTCATACTTAGACAAATCGTTGTCCACACATCGCATAGCGACTAATTTAATCACCCATATTTCCAAAACCTAAGTTTTTACGGTAACTTGGGTGGTATAATACAGAAGTTCTGGTCCTATTCTATCACCCTATGTGTACGTCATGTATCCAAAATTCCGTATTTATTTTTATATTTCATGTCAAACTTAGACAAATCGTTGTCCGCACATCTCAATGCGACTACTTTAATCAGCCATATTTCCAAAACCTAAGTTTTTATGGTAACTTGAGTGGTATAATACAGAAGTTCTGGTCCTATTCTATCACCCTATGTGTACGTCATGTATCCACAATTCCGTATTTATTTTCATATTTCATGTCAAACTTAGACAAATCGTTGTCCGCACATCTCATAGCGACTAATTTAATCACCCATATTTCCAAAACCTAAGTTTTTAAGGTAACTTGGGTGGTATAGTACTAAAGTTCTGGTCCTATTCTTTCATCCTACGTGTACGTCATGCTGACACACTGCCGTATTTATTTTATATTTTATGTAAAACTTAGGTGGATCGCTGTCCACACATCCAAAGCGACTATTTTAATCACCCGTATTTCCAAAACCTAAGTTTTTACGGTAACTTGGGTGGTATAATACAGAAGTTCTGGTCCTATTCTATCACCCTACGTGTACGTAATGTATCCACAATTCCGAATTTATTTTTATATTTCATGTCATACTTAGACAAATCGTTGTCCGCACATCGCATAGCGACTATTTTAATCACCCGTATTTCCAAAACCTAAGTTTTAAGGTAACTTGGGTGGTATAGTACTAAAGTTCTGGACCTATTCTATTATTCTATATGTACGTCATGTTGGCACACCTCCGTATTTTTTTTATATTTCGAGTCAAACTTCGACAAATCTCTGTCCGCACATCTCAATGCGACTACTTTAATCAGCCATATTTCCAAAACCTAAGTTTTTACGGTAACTTGGGTGGTATAATACAGAAGTTCTGGTCCTATTCTATCACCCTACGTGTACCGCACATCTCATAGCGACTAATTTAATCACCCATATTTCCAAAACCTAAGTTTTTACGGTAACTTGGGTGGTATAATACAGAAGTTCTGGTCCTATTCTATCACCCTACGTGTACGTAATGTTGGCACACCTCCGTATTTATTATTATATTTCATGTCATACTTAGACAAATCGTTGTCCGCACATTGCATAGCGACTAATTTAATCACCCATATTTCCAAAACCTAAGTTTTTACGGTAACTTGGGTGGTATAATACAGAAGTTCTGGTCCTATTTCATCACCCTACGTGTACGTCATGCTGACACACTGCCGTATTTATTTTATATTTTATGTCAAACTTAGGTGGATCACTGTCCACACATCCAAAGCGACTATTTTAATCACCCGTATTTCCAAAACCTAAGTTTTTAAGGTAACTTGGGTGGTATAGTACTAAAGTTCTGGACCTATTCTATCATCCTATGTGTACGTCATGTTGGCACACCTCCGTATTTTTTTTATATTTCTTGTCAAACTTCGACAAATCTCTGTCCGCACATCTCAATGCGACTACTTTAATCAGCCATATTTCCAAAACCTAAGTTTTTACGGTAACTTGGGTGGTATAATACAGAAGTTCTGGTCCTATTCTATCACCCTACGTGTACGTAATGTTGGCACACCTCCGTATTTATTATTATATTTCATGTCATACTTAGACAAATCGTTGTCCGCACATCGCATAGCGACTATTTTAATCACCCGTATTTCCAAATGCTAAGTTTTTAAGGTAACTTGGGTGGTATAGTACTAAAGTTCTGGACCTATTCTATCATTCTATATGTACGTCATGTTGGCACACCTCCGTATTTTTTTTATATTTCGTGTCAAACTTCGACAAATCTCTGTCCGCACATCTCAATGCGACTACTTTAATCAGCCATATTTCCAAAACCTAAGTTTTTACGGTAACTTGGGTGGTATAATACAGAAGTTCTGGTCCTATTCTATCACCCTACGTGTACCGCACATCTCATAGCGACTAATTTAATCACCCATATTTCCAAAACCTAAGTTTTTACGGTAACTTGGGTGGTATAATACAGAAGTTCTGGTCCTATTCTATCACCCTACGTGTACGTAATGTTGGCACACCTCCGTATTTATTATTATATTGCATGTCATACTTAGACAAATCGTTGTCCGCACATCGCATAGCGACTAATTTAATCACCCATATTTCCAAAACCTAAGTTTTTACGGTAACTTGGGTGGTATAATACAGAAGTTCTGGTCCTATTCTATCACCCTACGTGTACGTAATATTGGCACACCTCCGTATTTATTATTATATTTCATGCCATACTTAGACAAATCGTTGTCCGCACATCGCATAGCGACTAATTTAATCACCCATATTTCCAAAACCTAAGTTTTTACGGTAACTTGGGTGGTATAATACAGAAGTTCTGGTCCTATTCTATCACCCTATGTGTACGTCATGTATCCAAAATTCCGTATTTATTTCTATATTTCATGTCAAACTTAGACAAATCGTTGTCCGCACATCTCAATGCGACTACTTTAATCAGCCATATTTCCAAAACCTAAGTTTTTACGGTAACTTGGGTGGTATAATACAGAAGTTCTGGTCCTATTCTATCACCCTATGTGTACGTCATGTATCCACAATTCCGTATTTATTTTTATATTTCATGTCAAACTTAGACAAATCGTTGTCCGCACATCGCATAGCGACTAATTTAATCACCCATATTTCCAAAACCTAAGTTTTTAAGGTAACTTGGGTGGTATAGTACTAAAGTTCTGGTCCTATTCTTTCATCCTACGTGTACGTCATGCTGACACACTGCCGTATTTATTTTATATTTTATGTCAAACTTAGGTGGATCGCTGTCCACACATCCAAAGCGACTATTTTAATCACCCGTATTTCCAAAACCTAAGTTTTTAAGGTAACTTGGGTGGTATTATACAGAAGTTCAGGACCTATTCTATCATCCTATGTGTACGTAATGTTGGCACACCTCCGTATTTATTATTATATTTCATGTCATACTTAGACAAATCGTTGTCCGCACATCGCATAGCGACTAATTTAATCACCCATATTTCCAAAACCTAAGTTTTTACGGTAACTTGGGTGGTATAATACAGAAGTTCTGGTCCTATTCTATCACCCTATGTGTACGTAATGTATCCACAATTCCGTATTTATTTTTATATTTCATATCAAACTTAGACAAATCGTTGTCCGCACATCGCATAGCGACTATTTTAATCACCCGTATTTCCAAAACCTAAGTTTTTAAGGTAACTTGGGTGGTATAGTACTAAAGTTCTGGACCTATTCTATCATCCTATGTGTACGTCATGTTGGCACACCTCCGTATTTTTTTTATATTTCGTGTCAAACTTCGACAAATCTCTGTCCGCACATCTCAATGCGACTACTTTAATCAGCCATATTTCCAAAACCTAAGTTTTTACGGTAACTTGGGTGGTATAATACAGAAGTTCTGGTCCTATTCTATCACCCTACGTGTACCGCACATCGCATAGCGACTAATTTAATCAACCATATTTCCAAAACCTAAGTTTTTACGGTAACTTGGGTGGTATAATACAGAAGTTCTGGTCCTATTCTATCACCCTACGTGTACGTAATGTTGGCACACCTCTGTATTTATTATTATATTTCATGTCATACTTAGACAAATCGTTGTCCACACATCGTATAGCGACTAATTTAATCACCCATATTTCCAAAACCTAAGTTTTTACGGTAACTTGGGTGGTATAATACAGAAGTTCTGGTCCTATTCTATCACCCTATGTGTACGTCATGTATCCAAAATTCCGTATTTATTTTTATATTTCATGTCAAACTTAGACAAATCGTTGTCCGCACATCTCAATGCGACTACTTTAATCAGCCATATTTCCAAAACCTAAGTTTTTATGGTAACTTGAGTGGTATAATACAGAAGTTCTGGTGCTATTCTATCACCCTATGTGTACGTCATGTATCCACAATTCCGTATTTATTTTCATATTTCATGTCAAACTTAGACAAATCGTTGTCCGCACATCGCATAGCGACTAATTTAATCACCCATATTTCCAAAACCTAAGTTTTTAAGGTAACTTGGGTGGTATAGTACTAAAGTTCTGGTCCTATTCTTTCATCCTACGTGTACGTCATGCTGACACACTGCCGTATTTATTTTATATTTTATGTCAAACTTAGGTGGATCGCTGTCCACACATCCAAAGCGACTATTTTAATCACCCGTATTTCCAAAACCTAAGTTTTTACGGTAACTTGGGTGGTATAATACAGAAGTTCTGGTCCTATTCTATCACCCTACGTGTACGTAATGTATCCACAATTCCGTATTTATTTTTATATTTCATGTCATACTTAGACAAATCGTTGACCGCACATCGCATAGCGACTATTGTAATCAACCGTATTTCCAAAACCTAAGTTTTTAAGGTAACTTGGGTGGTATAGTACTAAAGTTCTGGACCTATTCTATTATTCTATATGTACGTCATGTTGGCACACCTCCGTATTTTTTTTATATTTCGAGTCAAACTTCGACAAATCTCTGTCCGCACATCTCAATGCGACTACTTTAATCAGCCATATTTCCAAAACCTAAGTTTTTAAGGTAACTTGGGTGGTATAATACTAAATTTCAGGACCTATTCTATCATCCTATGTGTACGTCATGTATCCACAATTCCGTATTTATTTTTATATTTCATGTCAAACTTAGACAAATCGTTGTCCGCACATCTCAATGCGACTACTTTAATCAGCCATATTTCCAAAACCTAAGTTTTTACGGTAACTTGGGTGGTATAATACAGAAGTTCTGGTCCTATTCTATCACCCTACGTGTACCGCACATCTCATAGCGACTAATTTAATCACCCATATTTCCAAAACCTAAGTTTTTACGGTAACTTGGGTGGAATAATACAGAAGTTCTGGTCCTATTCTATCACCCTACGTGTACGTAATGTTGGCACACCTCCGTATTTATTATTATATTTCATGTCATACTTAGACAAATCGTTGTCCGCACATTGCATAGCGACTAATTTAATCACCCATATTTCCAAAACCTAAGTTTTTACGGTAACTTGGGTGGTATAATACAGAAGTTCTGGTCCTATTCTATCACCCTACGTGTACGTAATGTTGGCACACCTCCGTATTTATTTTTATATTTCATGTCAAACTTAGACAAATCGTTGTCCGCACATCGCATAGCGACTAATTTAATCACCCATATTTCCAAAACCTAAGTTTTTAAGGTAACTTGGGTGGTATAATACTAAATTTCAGGACCTATGCTATCATCCTATGTGTACGTCATGTTGGCACACTTCCGTATTTATTTTATTTTTCATGTCATACTTTGACAAATCGCTGTCCGCACATCTCAATGCGACTACTTTAATAAGCCATATTTCCAAAACCTAAGTTTTTACGGTAACTTGGGTGGTATAATACAGAAGTTCTGGTCCTATTTCATCACCCTACGTGTACGTCATGCTGACACACTGCCGTAATTATTTTATATTTTATGTCAAACTTAGGTGGATCACTGTCCACACATCCAAAGCGACTATTTTAATCACCCGTATTTCCAAAACCTAAGTTTTTAAGGTAACTTGGGTAGTATAGTACTAAAGTTCTGGACCTATTCTATCATCCTATGTGTACGTCATGTTGGCACACCTCCGTATTTTTTTTATATTTCGTGTCAAACTTCGACAAATCTCTGTCCGCACATCTCAATGCGACTACTTTAATCAGCCATATTTCCAAAACCTAAGTTTTTACGGTAACTTGGGTGGTATAATACAGAAGTTCTGGTCCTATTCTATCACCCTACGTGTACGTAATGTTGGCACACCTCCGTATTTATCATTATATTTCATGTCATACTTAGACAAATCGTTGTCCGCACATCGCATAGCGACTATTTTAATCACCCGTATTTCCAAAACCTAAGTTTTTAAGGTAACTTGGGTGGTATAGTACTAAAGTTCTGGACCTATTCTATCATTCTATATGTACGTCATGTTGGCACACCTCCGTATTTTTTTTATATTTCGTGTCAAACTTCGACAAATCTCTGTCCGCACATCTCAATGCGACTACTTTAATCAGCCATATTTCCCAAACCTATGTTTTTACGGTAACTTGGGTGGTATAATACAGAAGTTCTGGTCCTATTCTATCACCCTACGTGTACCGCACATCTCATAGCGACTAATTTAATCACCCATATTTCCAAAACCTAAGTTTTTACGGTAACTTGGGTGGTATAATACAGAAGTTCTGGTCCTATTCTATCACCCTATGTGTATTTCATGTATCCACAATTCCGTATTTATTTTTATATTTCATGTCAAACTTAGACAAATCGTTGTCCGCACATCGCATAGCGACTAATTTAATCACCCATATTTCCAAAACCTAAGTTTTTAAGGTAACTTGGGTGGTATAATACAAAATTTCAGGACCTATTCTATCACCCTACGTGTACGTAATGTTGGCACACTTCCGTATTTATTTTATTTTTCATGTCATACTTTGACAAATCGCTGTCCGCACATCTCAATGCGACTACTTTAATCAGCCATATTTCCAAAACCTAAGTTTTTACGGTAACTTGGGTGGTATAATACAAAAGTTCTGGTCCTATTCTATCACCCCATGTGTACGTCATGTATCCACAATTCCGTATTTATTTTTATATTTCATGTCAAACTTAGACAAATCGTTGTCCGCACATCGCATAGCGACTAATTTAATCACCCATATTTCCAAAACCTAAGTTTTTAAGGTAACTTGGGTGGTATAATACTAAATTTCAGGACCTATTCTATCATCCTATGTGTACGTCATGTTGGCACACTTCCGTATTTATTTTATTTTTCATGTCATACTTTGACAAATCGCCGTCCGCACATCTCAATGCGACTACTTTAATCAGCCATATTTCCAAAACCTAAGTTTTTACGGTAACTTGGGTGGTATAGTACTAAAGTTCTGGACCTATTCTATCATCCTATGTGTACGTCATGTTGGCACACCTCCGTATTTTTTTTATATTTCGTGTCAAACTTCAACAAATCTCTGTCCGCACATCTCAATGCGACTACTTTAATCAGCCATATTTCCAAAACCTAAGTTTTTACGGTAACTTGGGTGGTATAATACAGAAGTTCTGGTCCTATTCTATCACCCTATGTGTACGTCATGTATCCACAATTCCGTATTTATTTTTATATTTCATGTCAAACTTAGACAAATCGTTGTCCGCACATCGCATAGCGACTAATTTAATCACCCATATTTCCAAAACCTAAGTTTTTAAGGTAACTTGGGTGGTATAATACTAAATTTCAGGACCTATTCTATCATCCTATGTGTACGTCATGTTGGCACACTTCCGTATTTATTATTATATTTCATGTCATACTTAGACAAATCGTTGTCCACACATCGCATAGCGACTAATTTAATCACCCATATTTCCAAAACCTAAGTTTTTACGGTAACTTGGGTGGTATAATACAGAAGTTCTGGTCCTATTCTATCACCCTATGTGTACGTCATGTATCCAAAATTCCGTATTTATTTTTATATTTCATGTCAAACTTAGACAAATCGTTGTCCGCACATCTCAATGCGACTACTTTAATCAGCCATATTTCCAAAACCTAAGTTTTTATGGTAACTTGAGTGGTATAATACAGAAGTTCTGGTCCTATTCTATCACCCTATGTGTACGTCTTGTATCCACAATTCCGTATTTATTTTCATATTTCATGTCAAACTTAGACAAATCGTTGTCCGCACATCGCATAGCGACTAATTTAATCACCCATATTTCCAAAACCTAAGTTTTTAAGGTAACTTGGGTGGTATAGTACTAAAGTTCTGGACCTATTCTATTATTCTATATGTACGTCATGTTGGCACACCTCCGTATTTTTTTTATATTGGAGTCAAACTTCGACAAATCTCTGTCCGCACATCTCAATGCGACTACTTTAATCAGCCATATTTCCAAAACCTAAGTTTTTACGGTAACTTGGGTGGTATAATACAGAAGTTCTGGTCCTATTCTATCACCCTACGTGTACCGCACATCTCATAGCGACTAATTTAATCACCCATATTTCCAAAACCTAAGTTTTTACGGTAACTTGGGTGGTATAATACAGAAGTTCTGGTCCTATTCTATCACCCTACGTGTACGTAATGTATCCACAATTCCGAATTTATTTTTATATTTCATGTCATACTTAGACAAATCGTTGTCCGCACATTGCATAGCGACTAATTTAATCACCCATATTTCCAAAACCTAAGTTTTTACGGTAACTTGGGTGGTATAATTCAGAAGTTCTGGTCCTATTTCATCACCCTACGTGTACGTCATGCTGACACACTGCCGTATTTATTTTATATTTTATGTCAAACTTAGGTGGATCACTGTCCACACATCCAAAGCGACTATTTTAATCACCCGTATTTCCAAAACCTAAGTTTTTAAGGTAACTTGGGTGGTATAGTACTAAAGTTCTGGACCTATTCTATCATCCTATGTGTACGTCATGTTGGCACACCTCCGTATTTTTTTTATATTTCTTGTCAAACTTCGACAAATCTCTGTCCGCACATCTCAATGCGACTACTTTAATCAGCCATATTTCCAAAACCTAAGTTTTTACGGTAACTTGGGTGGTATAATACAGAAGTTCTGGTCCTATTCTATCACCCTACGTGTACGTAATGTTGGCACACCTCCGTATTTATTATTATATTTCATGTCATACTTAGACAAATCGTTGTCCGCACATCGCATAGCGACTATTTTAATCACCCGTATTTCCAAATGCTAAGTTTTTAAGGTAACTTGGGTGGTATAGTACTAAAGTTCTGGACCTATTCTATCATTCTATATGTACGTCATGTTGGCACACCTCCGTATTTTTTTAATATTTCGTGTCAAAATTCGACAAATCTCTGTCCGCACATCTCAATGCGACTACTTTAATCAGCCATATTTCCAAAACCTAAGTTTTTACGGTAACTTGGGTGGTATAATACAGAAGTTCTGGTCCTATTCTATCACCCTACGTGTACCGCACATCTCATAGCGACTAATTTAATCACCCATATTTCCAAAACCTAAGTTTTTACGGTAACTTGGGTGGTATAATACAGAAGTTCTGGTCCTATTCTATCACCCTACGTGTACGTAATGTTGGCACACCTCCGTATTTATTATTATATTGCATGTCATACTTAGACAAATCGTTGTCCGCACATCGCATAGCGACTAATTTAATCACCCATATTTCCAAAACCTAAGTTTTTACGGTAACTTGGGTGGTATAATACAGAAGTTCTGGTCCTATTCTATCACCCTACGTGTACGTAATGTTGGCACACCTCCGTATTTATTTTTATATTTCATGTCAAACTTAGACAAATCGTTGTCCGCACATCGCATAGCGACTAATTTAATCACCCATATTTCCAAAACCTAAGTTTTTAAGGTAACTTGGGTGGTATAATACTAAATTTCAGGACCTATTCTATCATCCTATGTGTACGTCATGTTGGCACACTTCCGTATTTATTTTATTTTTCATGTCATACTTTGACAAATCGCTGTCCGCACATCTCAATGCGACTACTTTAATCAGCCATATTTCCAAAACCTAAGTTTTTACGGTAACTTGGGTGGTATAATACACAAGTTCTGGTCCTATTCTATCACCCTACGTGTACGTAATGTATCCACAATTCCGAATTTATTTTTATATTTCATGTCATACTTCGACAAATCTCTGTCCGCACATCTCAATGCGACTACTTTAATCAGCCATATTTCCAAAACCTAAGTTTTTACGGTAACTTGGGTGGTATAATACAGAAGTTCTGGTCCTATTCTATCACCCTACGTGTACCGCACATCTCATAGCGACTAATTTAATCACCCATATTTCCAAAACCTAAGTTTTTACGGTAACTTGGGTGGTATAATACAGAAGTTCTGGTCCTATTCTATCACCCTACGTGTACGTAATGTTGGCACACCTCCGTATTTATTATTATATTTCATGTCATACTTAGACAAATCGTTGTCCGCACATTGCATAGCGACTAATTTAATCACCCATATTTCCAAAACCTAAGTTTTTACGGTAACTTGGGTGGTATAATACAGAAGTTCTGGTCCTATTTCATCACCCTACGTGTACGTCATGCTGACACACTGCCGTATTTATTTTATATTTTATGTCAAACTTAGGTGGATCACTGTCCACACATCCAAAGCGACTATTTTAATCACCCGTATTTCCAAAACCTAAGTTTTTAAGGTAACTTGGGTGGTATAGTACTAAAGTTCTGGACCTATTCTATCATCCTATGTGTACGTCATGTTGGCACACCTCCGTATTTTTTTTATATTTCTTGTCAAACTTCGACAAATCTCTGTCCGCACATCTCAATGCGACTACTTTAATCAGCCATATTTCCAAAACCTAAGTTTTTACGGTAACTTGGGTGGTATAGTACAGAAGTTCTGGTCCTATTCTATCACCCTACGTGTACGTAATGTTGGCACACCTCCGTATTTATTATTATATTTCATGTCATACTTAGACAAATCGTTGTCCGCACATCGCATAGCGACTATTTTAATCACCCGTATTTCCAAATGCTAAGTTTTTAAGGTAACTTGGGTGGTATAGTACTAAAGTTCTGGACCTATTCTATCATTCTATATGTACGTCATTTTGGCACACCTCCGTATTTTTTTAATATTTCGTGTCAAACTTCGACAAATCTCTGTCCGCACATCTCAATGCGACTACTTTAATCAGCCATATTTCCAAAACCTAAGTTTTTACGGTAACTTGGGTGGTATAATACAGAAGTTCTGGTCCTATTCTATCACCCTACGTGTACCGCACATCTCATAGCGACTAATTTAATCACCCATATTTCCAAAACCTAAGTTTTTACGGTAACTTGGGTGGTATAATACAGAAGTTCTGGTCCTATTCTATCACCCTACGTGTACGTAATGTTGGCACACCTCCGTATTTATTATTATATTGCATGTCATACTTAGACAAATCGTTGTCCGCACATCGCATAGCGACTAATTTAATCACCCATATTTCCAAAACCTAAGTTTTTACGGTAACTTGGGTGGTATAATACACAAGTTCTGGTCCTATTCTATCACCCTACGTGTACGTAATGTTGGCACACCTCCGTATTTATTTTTATATTTCATGTCAAACTTAGACAAATCGTTGTCCGCACATCGCATAGCGACTAATTTAATCACCCATATTTCCAAAACCTAAGTTTTTAAGGTAACTTGGGTGGTATAATACTAAATTTCAGGACCTATTCTATCATCCTATGTGTACGTCATGTTGGCACACTTCCGTATTTATTTAATTTTTCATGTCATACTTTGACAAATCGCTGTCCGCACATCTCAATGCGACTACTTTAATCAGCCATATTTCCAAAACCTAAGTTTTTACGGTAACGTGGGTGGTATAATACAGCAGTTCTGGTCCTATTTCATCACCCTACGTGTACGTCATGCTGACACACTGCCGTATTTATTTTATATTTTATGTCAAACTTAGGTGGATCACTGTCCACACATCCAAAGCGACTATTTTAATCACCCGTATTTCCAAAACCTAAGTTTTTAAGGTAACTTGGGTGGTATAGTACTAAAGTTCTGGACCTATTCTATCATCCTATGTGTACGTCATGTTGGCACACCTCCGTATTTTTTTTATATTTCGTGTCAAACTTCGACAAATCTCTGTCCGCACATCTCAATGCGACTACTTTAATCAGCCATATTCCAAAACCTAAGTTTTTACGGTAACTTGGGTGGTATAATACAGAAGTTCTGGTCCTATTCTATCACCCTACGTGTACGTAATGTTGGCACACCTCCGTATTTATTATTATATTTCATGTCATACTTAGACAAATCGTTGTCCGCACATCGCATAGCGACTAATTTAATCACCCATATTTCCAAAACCTAAGTTTTTACGGTAACTTGGGTGGTATAATACAGAAGTTCTGGTTCTATTCTATCACCCTATGTGTACGTCATGTATCCACAATTCCGTATTTATTTTTATATTTCATGTCAAACTTAGACAAATCGTTGTCCGCACATCGCATAGCGACTAATTTAATCACCCATATTTCCAAAACCTAAGTTTTTAGGGTAACTTGGGTGGTATAATACTAAATTTCAGGACCTATTCTATCATCCTATGTGTACGTCATGTTGGCACACTTCCGTATTTATTTTATTTTTCATGTCATACTTCGACAAATCTCTGTCCGCACATCGCATAGCGACTAATTTAATCACCCATATTTCCAAAACCTAAGTTTTTAAGGTAACTTGGGTGGTATAGTACTAAAGTTCTGGACCTATTCTATCATCCTATGTGTACGTCATGTTGGCACACCTCCGTATTTTTTTTATATTTCGTGTCAAACTTAGAGAAATCGTTGTCCGCACATCGCATAGCGACTAATTTAATCACCCATATTTCCAAAACCTAAGTTTTTACGATAATTTGGGTGGTATAATACAGAAGTTCTGGTCCTATTCTATCACCCTATGTGTACGTCATGTATCCACAATTCCGTATTTATTTTTATATTTCATGTCAAACTTAGACAAATCGCTGTCCGCACATCTCAATGCGACTACTTTAATCAGCCATATTTCCAAAACCTAAGTTTTTACGGTAACTTGGGTGGTATAGTACTATAGTTCTGGACCTATTCTATCATCCTATGTGTACGTCATGTTGGCACACCTCCGTATTTATTTTATTTTTCGTGTCAAACTTCGACAAATCTCTGTCCGCACATCTCAATGCGACTACTTTAATCAGCCATATTTCCAAAACCTAAGTTTTTACGGTAACTTGGGTGGTATAATACAGAAGTTCTGGTCCTATTCTATCACCCTACGTGTACGTAATGTTGGCACACCTCCGTATTTATTATTATATTTCATGTCATACTTAAACAAATCGTTGTCCGCACATCGCATAGCGACTAATTTAATCACCCATATTTCCAAAACCTAAGTTTTTAAGGTAACTTGGGTGGTATAGTACTAAAGTTCTGGTCCTATTCTTTCATCCTACGTGTACGTCATGCTGACACACTACCGTATTTATTTTATATTTTATGTCAAACTTAGGTGGATCGCTGTCCACACATCCAAAGCGACTATTTTAATCACCCGTATTTCCAAAACCTAAGTTTTGACGGTAACCTGAGTGGTATAATAATATAGTTCTAATCCTATTCTATCACCCAATGTGTACGTCATGTATCCAAAATTCCGTATTTATTTTTATATTTCATGTCAAACTTAGACAAATCGTTGTCCGCACATCGCATAGCGACTAATTTAATCACCCATATTTCCAAAACCTAAGTTTTTACGGTAACTTGGGTGGTATAATACAGAAGTTCTGGTCCTATTCTATCACCCTATGTGTACGTCATGTATCCACAATTCCGTATTTATTTTTATATTTCATGTCAAGCTTAGACAAATCGTTGTCCGCACATCGCATAGCGACTAATTTAATCACCCATATTTCCAAAACCTAAGTTTTTAAGGTAACTTGGGTGGTATAATACTAAATTTCAGGACCTATTCTATCATCCTATGTGTACGTCATGTTGGCACACTTCCGTATTTATTTTATTTTTCATGTCATACTTTGACAAATCGCTGTCCGCACATCTCAATGCGACTATTTTAATCAGCCATATTTCCAAAACCTAAGTTTTTACAGTAACTTGGGTGGTATAATACAGAAGTTCTGGTCCTATTCTATCACCCTATGTGTACGTCATGTATCCACAATTCCGTATTTATTTTTATATTTCATGTCAAACTTAGACAAATCGCTGTCCGCACATCTCAATGCGACTACTTTAATCAGCCATATTTCCAAAACCTAAGTTTTTACGGTAACTTGGGTGGTATAGTACTAAAGTTCTGGACCTATTCTATCATCCTATGTGTACGTCATGTTGGCACACCTCCGTATTTTTTTATATTTCGTGTCAAACTTAGAGAAATCGTTGTCCGCACATCGCATAGCGACTAATTTAATCACCCATATTTCCAAAACCTAAGTTTTTACGATAATTTGGGTGGTATAATACAGAAGTTCTGGTCCTATTCTATCACCCTATGTGTACGTCATGTATCCACAATTCCGTATTTATTTTTATATTCCATGTCAAACTTAGACAAATCGTTGTCCGCACATCGCATAGCGACTAATTTAATCACCCATATTTCCAAAACCTAAGTTTTTAAGGTAACTTGGGTGGTATAGTACTAAAGTTCTGGACCTATTCTATCATCCTATGTGTACGTCATGTTGGCACACCTCCGTATTTTTTTTATATTTCGTGTCAAACTTCGACAAATCTCTGTCCGCACATCTCAATGCGACTACTTTAATCAGCCATATTTCCAAAACCTAAGTTTTTACAGTAACTTGGGTGGTATAATACAGAAGTTCTGGTCCTATTCTATCACCCTATGTGTACGTCATGTATCCACAATTCCGTATTTATTTTTATATTTCATGTCAAACTTAGACAAATCGCTGTCCGCACATCTCAATGCGACTACTTTAATCAGCCATATTTCCAAAACCTAAGTTTTTACGGTAACTTGGGTGGTATAGTACTAAAGTTCTGGACCTATTCTATCATCCTATGTGTACGTCATGTTGGCACACCTCCGTATTTATTTTATTTTTCGTGTCAAACTTCGACAAATCTCTGTCCGCACATCTCAATGCGACTACTTTAATCAGCCATATTTCCAAAACCTAAGTTTTTACGGTAACTTGGGTGGTATAATACAGAAGTTCTGGTCCTATTCTATCACCCTACGTGTACGTAATGTTAGCACACCTCCGTATTTATTATTATATTTCATGTCATACTTAAACAAATCGTTGTCCGCACATCGCATAGCGACTAATTTAATCACCCATATTTCCAAAACCTAAGTTTTTAAGGTAACTTGGGTGGTATAGTACTAAAGTTCTGGTCCTATTCTTTCATCCTACGTGTACGTCATGCTGACACACTACCGTATTTATTTTATATTTTATGTCAAACTTAGGTGGATCGCTGTCCACACATCCAAAGCGACTATTTTAATCACCCGTATTTCCAAAACCTAAGTTTTGACGGTAACCTGAGTGGTATAATAATATAGTTCTAATCCTATTCTATCACCCAATGTGTACGTCATGTATCCAAAATTCCGTATTTCTTTTTATATTTCATGTCAAACTTAGACAAATCGTTGTCCGCACATCGCATAGCGACTAATTTAATCACCCATATTTCCAAAACCTAAGTTTTTACGGTAACTTGGGTGGTATAATACAGAAGTTCTGGTCCTATTCTATCACCCTATGTGTACGTCATGTATCCACAATTCCGTATTTATTTTTATATTTCATGTCAAGCTTAGACAAATCGTTGTCCGCACATCGCATAGCGACTAATTTAATCACCCATATTTCCAAAACCTAAGTTTTTAAGGTAACTTGGGTGGTATAATACTAAATTTCAGGACCTATTCTATCATCCTATGTGTACGTCATGTTGGCACACTTCCGTATTTATTTTATTTTTCATGTCATACTTTGACAAATCGCTGTCCGCACATCTCAATGCGACTACTTTAATCAGCCATATTTCCAAAACCTAAGTTTTTACGGTAACTTGGGTGGTATAGTACTAAAGTTCTGGACCTATTCTATCATCCTATGTGTACGTCATGTTGGCACACTTCCGTATTTATTTTATTTTTCATGTCATACTTTGACAAATCGCTGTCCGCACATCTCAATGCGACTACTATAATCAGCCATATTTCCAAAACCTAAGTTTTTACGGTAACTTGGGTGGTATAATACAGAAGTTCTGGTCCTATTTCATCACCCTACGTGTACGTCATGCTGACACACTGCCGTATTTATTTTATATTTTATGTCAATCTTAGGTGGATCACTGTCCACACATCCAAAGCGACTAATTTAATCACCCGTATTTCCAAAACCTAAGTTTTTAAGGTAACTTGGGTGGTATAGTACTAAAGTTCTGGACCTATTCTATCATCCTATGTGTACGTCATGTTGGCACACCTCCGTATTTTTTTTATATTTCGTGTCAAACTTCGACAAATCTCTGTCCGCACATCTCAATGCGACTACTTTAATCAGCCATATTTCCAAAACCTAAGTTTTTACGGTAACTTGGGTGGTATAATACAGAAGTTCTGGTCCTATTCTATCACCCTATGTGTACGTCATGTATCCCCAATTCCGTATTTATTTTTATATTAACATGTCAAACTTAGACAAATCGCTGTCCGCACATCTCAATGCGACTACTTTAATCAGCCATATTTCCAAAACCTAAGTTTTTACGGTAACTTGGTTGGTATAGTACTAAAGTTCTGGACCTATTCTATCATCCTATGTGTACGTCATGTTGGCACACCTCCGTATTTATTTTATTTTTCGTGTCAAACTTCGACAAATCTCTGTCCGCACATCTCAATGCGACTACTTTAATCAGCCATATTTCCAAAACCTAAGTTTTTACGGTAACTTGGGTGGTATAATACAGAAGTTCTGGTCCTATTCTATCACCCTATGTGTACGTCATGTATCCCCAATTCCGTATTTATTTTTATATTAACATGTCAAACTTAGACAAATCGCTGTCCGCACATCTCAATGCGACTACTTTAATCAGCCATATTTCCAAAACCTAAGTTTTTACGGTAACTTGGGTGGTATAATACAGAAGTTCTGGTCCTATTCTATCACCCTATGTGTACGTCATGTATCCCCAATTCCGTATTTATTTTTATATTAACATGTCAAACTTAGACAAATCGCTGTCCGCACATCTCAATGCGACTACTTTAATAAGCCATATTTCCAAAACCTAAGTTTTTACGGTAACTTGGGTGGTATAATACAGAAGTTCTGGTCCTATTCTATCACCCTACGGGTACGTAATGTTGGCACACCTCCGTATTTATTATTATATTTCATGTCATACTTAGACAAATCGTTGTCCGCACATCGCATAGCGACTAATTTAATCACCCATGTTTCCAAAACCTAAGTTTTTAAGGTAACTTGGGTGGTATAGTACTAAAGTTCTGGTCCTATTCTTTCATCCTACGTGTACGTCATGCTGACACACTGCCGTATTTATTTTACATTTTATGTCAAAATTAGGTGGATCGCTGTCCACACATCCAAAGCGACTATTTTAATCACCCGTATTTCCAAAACCTAAGTTTTGACGGTAACCTGAGTGGTATAATAATATAGTTCTAATCCTATTCTATCACCCAATGTGTACGTCATGTATCCAAAATTCCGTATTTATTTTTATATTTCATGTCAAACTTAGACAAATCGTTGTCCGCACATCTTATAGCGACTAATTTAATCACCCATATTTCCAAAACCTAAGTTTTTACGGTAACTTGGGTGGTATAATACAGAAGTTCTGGTCCTATTCTATCACCCTATGTGTACGTCATGTATCCACAATTCCGTATTTATTTTTATATTTCATGTCAAACTTAGACAAATCGTTGTCCGCACATCGCATAGCGACTAATTTAATCACCCATATTTCCAAAACCTAAGTTTTTAAGGTAACTTGGGTGGTATAATACTAAATTTCAGGACCTATTCTATCATCCTATGTGTACGTCATGTTGGCACACTTCCGTATTTATTTTATTTTTCATGTCATACTTTGACAAATCGCTGTCCGCACATCTCAATGCGACTACTTTAATCAGCCATATTTCCAAAACCTAAGTTTTTACGGTAACTTGGGTGGTATAGTACTAAAGTTCTGGACCTATTCTATCATCCTATGTGTATGTCATGTTGGCACACTTCCGTATTTATTTTATTTTTCATTTCATACTTTGACAAATCGCTGTCCGCACATCTCAATGCGACTACTTTAATCAGCCATATTTCCAAAACCTAAGTTTTTACGGTAACTTGGGTGGTATAATACAGAAGTTCTGGTCCTATTTCATCACCCTACGTGTACGTCATGCTGACACACTGCCGTATTTATTTTATATTTTATGTCAAACTTAGGTGGATCACTGTCCACACATCCAAAGCGACTATTTTAATCACCCGTATTTCCAAAACCTAAGTTTTTAAGGTAACTTGGGTGGTATAGTACTAAAGTTCTGGACCTATTCTATCATCCTATGTGTACGTCATGTTGGCACACCTCCGTATTTATTTTATATTTCGTGTCAAACTTCGACAAATCTCTGTCCGCACATCTCAATGCGACTACTTTCATCAGCCATATTTCCAAAACCTAAGTTTTTACGGTAACTTGGGTGGTATAATACAGAAGTTCTGGTCCTATTCTATCACTCTACGTGTACGTAATGTTGGCACACCTCCGTATTTATTATTATATTTCATGTCATACTTAGACAAATCGTTGTCCGCACATCGCATAGCGACTAATTTAATCACCCATATTTCCAAAACCTAAGTTTTTATGGTAACTTGGGTGGTATAATACAGAAGTTCTGGTCCTATTCTATCACCCTATGTGTACGTCATGTATCCACAATTCCGTATTTATTTTTATATTTCATGTCAAACTTAGACAAATCGTTGTCCGCACATAGCATAGCGACTAATTTAATCACCCATATTTCCAAAACCTAAGTTTTTAAGGTAACTTGGGTGGTACAATACTAAATTTCAGGACCTATTCTATCATCCTATGTGTACGTCATGTTGGCACACTTCCGTAATTATTTTATTTTTCATGTCATACTTCGACAAATCTCTGTCCGCACATCGCATAGCGACTAATTTAATCACCCATATTTTCAAAACCTAAGTTTTTAAGGTAACTTGGGTGGTATAATACTAAATTTCAGGACCTATTCTATCACCCTACGTGTACGTAATGCTGGCACACTTCCGTATTTATTTTATTTTTCATGTCATACTTTGACAAATCGCTGTCCGCAAATCTCAATGCGACTACTTTAATCAGCCATATTTCCAAAACCTAAGTTTTTACGGTAACTTGGGTGGTATAATACAGAAGTTCTGGTCCTATTCTATCACCCTATGTGTACGTCATGTATCCACAATTCCGTATTTATTTTTATATTTCGTGTCAAACTTCGACAAATCTCTGTCCGCACATCTCAATGCGACTACTTTAATCAGCCATATTTCCAAAACCTAAGTTTTTACGGTAACTTGGGTGGTATAATACAGAAGTTCTGGTCCTATTCTATCACCCAATGTGTACGTCATGTATCCACAATTCCGTATTTATTTTTATATTTCATGTCAAACAGACAAATCGCTGTCCGCACATCTCAATGCGACTACTTTAATCAGCCATATTTCCAAAACCTAAGTTTTTACGGTAACTTGGGTGGTATAATACAGAAGTTCTGGTCCTATTCTATCACCCTATGTGTACGTCATGTATCCACAATTCCGTATTTATTTTTATATTTCATGTCAAACTTAGACAAATCGTAGTCCGCACATCGCATAGCGACTAATTTAATCACCCATATTTCCGAAACCTAAGTTTTTAAGGTAACTTGGGTGGTATAATACTAAATTTCAGGACCTATTCTATCATCCTATGTGTACGTCATGTTGGCACACTTCCGTATTTATTTTATTTTTCATGTCATAATTTGACAAATCGCCGTCCGCACATCTCAATGCGACTACTTTAATCAGCCATATTTCCAAAACCTAAGTTTTTACGGTAACTTGGGTAGTATAGTACTAAAGTTCTGGACCTATTCTATCATCCTATGTGTACGTCATGTTGGCACACCTCCGTATTTTTTTTATATTTCGTGTCAAACTTTGACAAATCTCTGTCCGCACATCTCAATGCGACTACTTTAATCAGCCATATTTCCAAAACCTAAGTTTTTACGGTAACTTGGGTGGTATAATACAGAAGTTCTGGTCCTATTCTATCACCCTATGTGTACGTCATGTATCCACAATTCCGTATTTATTTTTATATTTCATGTCAAACTTAGACAAATCGTTGTCCGCACATCGCATAGCGACAAATTTAATCACCCATATTTCCAAAACCTAAGTTTTTACGGTAACTTGGGTGGTATAATACAGAAGTTCTGGTCCTATTCTATCACCCTATGTGTACGTCATGTATCCACAATTCCGTATTTATTTTTATATTTCATGTCAAACTTAGACAAATCGTTGCCCGCACATCGCATAGCGACTAATTTAATCACCCATATTTCCAAAACCTAAGTTTTTAAGGTATTTTGGGTGGTATAGTACTAAAGTTCTGGACCTATTCTATCATCCTATGTGTACGTCATGTTGGCACACCTCCGTATTTTTTTTATATTTCGTGTCAAACTTCGACAAATCTCTGTCCGCACATCTCAATGCGACTACTTTAATCAGCCATATTTCCAAAACCTAAGTTTTTACGGTAACTTGGGTGGTATAATACAGAAGTTCTGGTCCTATTCTATCACCCTATGTGTACGTCATGTATCCACAATTCCGTATTTATTTTTATATTTCATGTCAAACAGACAAATCGCTGTCCGCACATCTCAATGCGACTACTTTAATCAGCCATATTTCCAAAACCTAAGTTTTTACGGTAACTTGGGTGGTATAGTACTTAAGTTCTGGACCTATTCTATCATCCTATGTGTACGTCATGTTGGCACACCTCCGTATTTATTTTATTTTTCGTGTCAAACTTCGACAAATCTCTGTCCGCACATCTCAATGCGACTACTTTAATCAGCCATATTTCCAAAACCTAAGTTTTTACGGTAACTTGGGTGGTATAATACAGAAGTTCTGGTCCTATTCTATCACCCTACGTGTAGGTAATGTTGGCACACCTCCGTATTTATTATTATATTTCATGTCATACTTAGACAAATCGTTGTCCGCACATCGCATAGCGACTAATTTAATCACCCATATTTCCAAAACCTAAGTTTTTAAGGTAACTTGGGTGGTATAGTACTAAAGTTCTGGTCCTATTCTTTCATCCTACGTGTACGTCATGCTGACACACTGCCGTATTTATTTTATATTTTATGTCAAACTTAGGTGGATCGCTGTCCACACATCCAAAGCGACTATTTTAATCACCCGTATTTCCAAAACCTAAGTTTTTAAGGTAACTTGGGTGGTATAGTACTAAAGTTCTGGTCCTATTCTTTCATCCTACGTGTACGTAATGTTGGCACACCTCCGTATTTATTTTTATATTTCATGTCAAACTTAGACAAATCGTTGTCCGCACATCGCATAGCGACTAATTTAATCACCCATATTTCCAAAACCTAAGTTTTTACGGTAACTTGGGTGGTATAGTACTAAAGTTCTGGACCTATTCTATCATCCTATGTGTACGTCATGTTGGCACACCTCCGTATTTTTTTTATATTTCGTGTCAAACTTCGACAAATCGTTGTCCGCACATCGCATAGCGACTAATTTAATCACCCATATTTCCAAAACCTAAGTTTTTACGGTAACTTGGGTGGTATAATACAGAAGTTCTGGTCCTATTCTATCACCCTATGTGTACGTCATGTATCCACAATTCCGTATTTATTTTTATATTTCATGTCAAACTTAGACAAATCGCTGTCCGCACATCTCAATGCGACTACTTTAATCAGCCATATTTCCAAAACCTAAGTTTTTACGGTAACTTGGGTGGTATAGTACTAAAGTTCTGGACCTATTCTATCATCCTATGTGTACGTCATGTTGGCACACCTCCGTATTTTTTTTATATTTCGTGTCAAACTTCGACAAATCGTTGTCCGCACATCGCATAGCGACTAATTTAATCACCCATATTTCCAAAACCTAAGTTTTTAAGGTAACTTGAGTGGTATAGTACTAAAGTTCTGGTCCTATTCTTTCATCCTACGTGTACGTCATGCTGACACACTGCCGTATTTATTTTATTTTTCATGTCATACTTTGACAAATCGCTGTCCGCACATCTCAATGCGACTACTTTAATCAGCCATATTTCCAAAACCTAAGTTTTTACGGTAACTTGGGTGGTATAATACAGAAGTTCTGGTCCTATTCTATCACCCTATGTGTACGACATGTATCCACAATTCCGTATTTATTTTTATATTTCATGTCAAAATTAGACAAATCGTTGTCCGCACATCGCATAGCGACTAATTTAATCACCCATATTTCCAAAACCTAAGTTTTTAAGGTAACTTGGGTGGTATAATACTAAATTTCAGGACCTATTCTATCATCCTATGTGTACGTCATGTTGGCACACTTCCGTATTTATTTTATTTTTCATGTCAAACTTAGACAAATCGCTGTCCGCACATCTCAATGCGACTACTTTAATCAGCCATATTTCCAAAACCTAAGTTTTTACGGTAACTTGGGTGGTATAGTACTAAAGTTCTGGACCTATTCTATCATCCTATGTGTACGTCATGTTGGCACACCTCCGTATTTTTTTTATATTTCGTGTCAAACTTCGACAAATCTCTGTCCGCACATCTCAATGCGACTACTTTAATCAGCCATATTTCCATAACCTAAGTTTTTACGGTAACTTGGGTGGTATAATACAGAAGTTCTGGTCCTATTCTATCACCCTACGTGTACGTAATGTTGGCACACCTCCGTATTTATTATTATATTTCATGTCATACCTAGACAAATCGTTGTCCGCACATCACATAGCGACTAATTTAATCACCCATATTTCCAAAACCTAAGTTTTTAAGGTAACTTGAGTGGTATAGTACTAAAGTTCTGGTCCTATTCTTTCATCCTACGTGTACGTCATGCTGACACACTGCCGTATTTATTTTATTTTTCATGTCATACTTTGACAAATCGCTGTCCGCACATCTCAATGCGACTACTTTAATCAGCCATATTTCCAAAACCTAAGTTTTTACGGTAACTTGGGTGGTATAATACAGAAGTTCTGGTCCTATTCTATCACCCTATGTGTACGTCATGTATCCACAATTCCGTATTTATTTTTATATTTCATGTCAAAATTAGACAAATCGTTGTCCGCACATCGCATAGCGACTAATTTAATCACCCATATTTCCAAAACCTAAGTTTTTAAGGTAACTTGAGTGGTATAGTACTAAAGTTCTGGTCCTATTCTTTCATCCTACGTGTACGTCATGCTGACACACTGCCGTATTTATTTTATTTTTCATGTCATACTTTGACAAATCGCTGTCCGCACATCTCAATGCGACTACTTTAATCAGCCATATTTCCAAAACCTAAGTTTTTACGGTAACTTGGGTGTTATAGTACTAAAGTTCTGGACCTATTCTATCATCCTATGTGTACGTCATGTTGGCACACCTCCGTATTTTTTTTATATTTCGTGTCAAACTTCGACAAATCTCTGTCCGCACATCTCAATGCGACTACTTTAATCAGCCATATTTCCAAAACCTAAGTTTTTACGGTAACTTGGGTGGTATAATACAGAAGTTCTGGTCCTATTCTATCACCCTACGTGTACATAATGTTGGCACACCTCCGTATTTATTATTATATTTCATGTCATACTTAGACAAATCGTTGTCCGCACATCGCATAGCGACTAATTTAATCACCCATATTTCCAAAACCTAAGTTTTTACGGTAACTTGGGTGGTATGATACAGAAGTTCTGGTCCTATTCTATCACCCTACGTGTACGTAATGTTGGCACACCTCCGTATTTATTTCTATATTACATGTCATACTTAGACAAATCGTTGTCGGCACATCGCACAGCGACTAATTTAATCACCCATATTTCCAAAACCTAAGTTTTTAAGGTAACTTGGGTGGTATAGTACTAAATTTCTGGTCCTATTCTTTCATCCTACGTGTACGTCATGCTGACACACTGCCGTATTTATTTTATATTTTATGTCAAACTTAGGTGGATCGCTGTCCACACATCCAAAGCGACTATTTTAATCACCCATATTTCCAAAACCTATGTTTTTAAGGTAACTTGGGTGGTATAGTACTAAAGTTCTGGACCTATTCTATCATCCTTTGTGTACGTCATGTTGGCACACCTCCGTATTTTTTTTATATTTCGTGTCAAACTTCGACAAATCTCTGTCCGCACATCTCAATGCGACTACTTTAATCAGCCATATTTCCAAAACCTAAGTTTTTACGGTAACTTGGGTGGTATAATACAGAGGTTCTGGTCCTATTCTATCACCCTACGTGTACGTAATGTTGGCACACCTCCGTATTTATTTTTATATTTCATGTCAAACTTAGACAAATCGTTGTCCGCACATCGCATAGGGACTAATTTAATCACCCATATTTCCAAAACCTAAGTTTTTAAGGTAACTTGGGTGGTATAATACTAAATTTCAGGACCTATTCTATCATCCTATGTGTACGTCATGTTGGCACACTTCCGTATTTATTTTATTTTTCATGTCATACTTTGACAAGTCGCTGTCCGCACATCTCAATGCGACTACTTTAATCAGCCATATTTCCAAAACCTAAGTTTTTACGGTAACTTGGGTGGTATAATACAGAAGTTCTGGTCCTATTGTATCACCCTACGTATACGTAATGTTGGCACACCTCCGTATTTATTTTTATATTTCATGTCAAACTTTGACAAATCGCTGTCCGCACATCTCAATGCGACTACTTTAATCAGCCATATTTCCAAAACCTAAGTTTTTACGGTAACTTGGGTGGTATAATACAGAAGTTCTGGTCCTATTCTATCACCCTATGTCTACGTCATGTATCCACAATTCCGTATTTATTTTTATATTTCATGTCATACTTAGACAAATCGCTGTCCGCACATCTCAATGCGACTACTTTAATCAGCCATATTTCCAAAACCTAAGTTTTTACGGTAACTTGGGTGGTATAGTACTAAAGTTCTGGACCTATTCTATCATCCTATGTGTACGTCATGTTGGCACACCTCCGTATTTTTTTTATATTTCGTGTCAAACTTCGACAAATCTCTGTCCGCACATCTCAATGCGACTACTTTAATCAGCCATATTTCCAAAACCTAAGTTTTTACGGTAACATGGGTGGTATAATACAGTAGTTCTGGTCCTATTCTATCACCCTACGTGTACGTAATGTTGGCACACCTCCGTATTTATTATTATATTTCATGTCATACTTAGACAAATCGTTGTCCGCACATCGCATAGCGACTAATTTAATCACCCATATATCCAAAACCTAAGATTTTAAGGTAACTTGGTTGGTATAGTACAGAAGTTCTGGTCCTATTCTATCACCCTATGTGTACGTGATGTATCCACAATTCCGTATTTATTTTTATATTTCATGTCAAACTTAGACAAATCGTTGTCCGCACATCGCATAGGGACTAATTTAATCACCCATATTTCCAAAACCTAAGTTTTTACGGTAACTTGGGTGGTATAATACAGAAGTTCTGGTCCTATTCTATCACCCTATGTGTACGTCATGTATCCACAATTCCGTATTTATTTTTATATTTCATGTCAAACTTAGACAAATCGTTGTCCGCACATCGCATAGCGACTAATTTAATCACTTGTATTTCCAAAACCTAAGTTTTTAAGGTAACTTGGGTGGTATAGTACTAAAGTTCTGGACCTATTCTATCATCCTATGTGTACGTCATGTTGGCACACCTCCGTATTTTTTTTATATTTCGTGTCAAACTTCGACAAATCTCTGTCCGCACATCTCAATGCGACTACTTTAATCAGCCATATTTCCAAAACCTAAGTTTTTACGGTAACTTGGGTGGTATAATACAGAAGTTCTGGTCCTATTTCATCACCCTACGTGTACGTCATGCTGACACACTGCCGTATTTATTTTATATTTTATGTCAAACTTAGGTGGATCACTGTCCACACATCCAAAGCGACTATTTTAATCACCCGTATTTCCAAAACCTAAGTTTTTAAGTTAACTTGGATGGTATAGTACTAAAGTTCTGGACCTATTCTATCATCCTATGTGTACGTCATGTTGGCACACCTCAGTATTTTTTTATATTTCGTGTCAAACTTCGACAAATCTCTGTCCGCACATCTCAATGCGACTACTTTAATCAGCCATATTTCCAAAACCTAAGTTTTTACGGTAACTTGGGTGGTATAATACAGAAGTTCTGGTCCTATTCTATCACCCTACGTGTACGTAATGTTGGCACACCTCCGTATTTATTATTATATTTCATGTCATACTTAGACAAATCGTTGTCCGCACATCGCATAGCGACTAATTTAATCAATAATATTTCCAAAACCTAAGTTTTTAAGGTAACTTGGGTGGTATAGTACTAAAGTTCTGGTCCTATTCTTTCATCCTACGTGTACGTCATGCTGACACACTGCCGTATTTATTTTATATTTTATGTCAAACTTAGGTGGATCGCTGTCCACACATCCAAAGCGACTATTTTAATCACCCGTATTTCCAAAACCTAAGTTTTTAAGGTAACTTGGGTGGTATAGTACTAAAGTTCTGGACCTATTCTATCATCCTATGTGTACGTCATGTTGGCACACCTCCGTATTTTTTTTATATTTCGTGTCAAACTTAGACAAATCGTTGTCCGCACATCTCAATGCGACTACTTTAATCAGCCATATTTCCAAAACCTAAGTTTTTACGGTAACTTGGGTGGTATAATACAGAAGTTCTGGTCCTATTCTATCACCCTACGTGTACGTAATGTTGGCAAACCTCCGTATTTATTATTATATTTCATGTCATATTTAGACAAATCGTTGTCCGCACATCGCATAGCGACTAATTTAATCACCCATATTTCAAAAACCTAAGTTTTTAAGGTAACTTGGGTGGTATAGTACTAAAGTTCTGGTCCTATTCTTTCATCCTATGTGTACGTCATGTATCCACAATTCCGTATTTATTTTTATATTTCATGTCATACTTTGACAAATCGCTGTCCGCACATCTCAATGCGACTATTTTAATCACCCGTATTTACAAAACCTAAGTTTTTAAGGTAACTTGGGTGGTATAGTACTAAAGTTCTGGACCTATTCTATCATCCTATGTGTACGTCATGTTGTCACACTTCCGTATTTATTTTATTTTTCATGTCATACTTTGACAAATCGCTGTCCGCACATCTCAATGCGACTACTTTAATCAGCCATATTGAGATGTGCAAACAGCGATTTGTCAAAGTATGACATGAAAATAAAATAAATACGGAAGTGTGCCAACATGACGTACACATAGGATGATAGAATAGGTCCTGAAATTTAGTATTATACCACCCAAGTTACCTTAAAAACTTAGGTTTTGGAAATATGGCTGATTAAAGTAGTCGCATTGAGATGTGCGGACAACGATTTGTCTAAGTTTGACATGAAATATAAAAATAAATACGGAATTGTGGATACATGACGTACACATAGGATGATAGAATAGGTCCTGAAATTTAGTATTATACCACCCAAGTTACCTTAAAAACTTAGGTTTTGGAAATATAGCTGATTAAAGTAGTCGCATTGAGATGTGCGGACAGCGATTTGTCAAAGTATGACATGAAAAATAAAATAAATACGGAAGTGTGCCAACATGACGTACACATAGGATGATAGAATAGGTCCAGAACTTTAGTACTATACCACACAAGTTACCGTAAAAACTTAGGTTTTGGAAATATGGCTGATTAAAGTAGTCGCATTGAGATGTGCGGACAGAGATTTGTCGAAGTATGACACGAAATATAAAAAAAATACGGAGGTTTGCCAACATGACGTACACATAGGATGATAGAATAGGTCCAGAACTTTAGTACTATACCACCCAAGTTACCGTAAAAACTTAGGTTTTGGAAATATGGCTGATTAAAGTAGTCGCATTGAGATGTGCGGACAGCGATTTGTCTAAGTTTGACATGAAATATAAAAATAAATACGGAATTGTGGATACATGACGTACAAATAGGGTGATAGAATAGGACCAGAACTTCTGTATTATACCACCCAACTTACCGTAAAAACTTAGGTTTTGGAAATATGGGTGATTAAATTAGTCGCTATGCGATGTGCGGACAACGATTTGTCGAAGTTTGACACGAAATATAAAAAAAATACGGAGGTGTGCCAACATGACCTACACATAGGATGATAGAATAGGTCCAGAACTTTAGTACTATACCACCCAAGTTACCGTAAAAACTTAGGTTTTGGAAATATGGGTGATTAAATTAGTCTCTATGCGATGTGCGGACAACGATTTGTCTAAGTATGACATGAAATATAATAATAAATACGGAGGTGTGCCAACATTACGTACACGTAGGGTGATAGAATAGGACCAGAACTTCTGTATTATACCACCCAAGTTACCGTAAAAACTTAGGTTTTGGAAATATGGCTGATTAAAGTAGTCGCATTGAGATGTGCGGACAGAGATTTGTCGAAGTTTGACACGAAATATAAAAAAAATACGGTGGTGTGCCAACATGACGTACACGTAGGATGATAGAATAGGTCCAGAATTTTAGTACTATACCACCCAAGTTACCGTAAAAACTTAGGTTTTGGAAATATGGTTGATTAAAGTAGTCGCATTGAGATGTGCGGACAGCGATTTGTCTAAGTTTGACATGAAATATAAAAATAAATACGGAATTGTGGATACATGACGTACATAGGGTGATAGAATAGGACCAGAACTTCTGTATTATACCACCCAAGTTACCGTAAAAACTTAGGTTTTGGAAATATGGGTGATTAAATTAGTCGCTATGCGATGTGCGGACAACGATTTGTCTAAATTTGACATGAAATATAAAAATAAATACGGAATTTTGGATACATGACATACACATTGGGTGATAGAATAGGATTAGAACTATATTATTATACCACTCAGGTTACCGTCAAAACTTAGGTTTTGGAAATACGGGTGATTAAAATAGTCGCTTTGGATGTGTGGACAGCGATCCACCTAAGTTTGACATATAATATAAAATAAATACGGAAGTGTGTCAGCATGACGTACACGTAGGATGAAAGAATAGGACCAGAACTTTAGTACTATACCACCCAAGTTACCTTAAAAACTTAGGTTTTGGAAATATGGGTGATTAAATTAGTCGCTATGCGATGTGCGGACAACGATTTGTCTAAGTATGACATGAAATATAATAATAAATACGGAGGTGTGCCAACATTACCTACACGTAGGGTGATAGAATAGGACCAGAACTTCTGTATTATACCACCCAAGTTACCGTAAAAACTTAGGTTTTGCAAATATGGCTGATTAAAGTAGTCGCATTGAGATGTGCGGACAGAGATTTGTCGAAGTTTGACACGAAATATAAAAAAAAAATACGGAGGTGTTCCAACATGACGTACACATAGGATGATAGAATAGGTCCAGAACTTTAGTACTATACCACCCAAGTTACCTTAAAAACTTAGGTTTTGGAAATACGGGTGATTAAAATAGTCGCATTGAGATGTGCGGACAGCGATTTGTCAAAGTATGACATGAAATATAAAAATAAATACGGAATTGTGGATACATGACGTACACATAGGATGAAAGAATAGGACCAGAACTTTAGTACTATGCCACCCAAGTTACCTTAAAAACTTAGGTTTTGGAAATATGGGTGATTAAATTAGTCGCTATGCGATGTGCGGACAACGATTTGTCTAAGTATGACATGAAATATAATAATAAATACGGAGGTGTGCCAACATTACGTACACGTAGGGTGATAGAATAGGACCAGAACTTCTGTATTATACCACCCAAGTTACCGTAAAAACTTAGGTTTTGGAAATATGGCTGATTAAAGTAGTCGCATTGAGATGTGCGGACAGAGATATGTCGATGTTTGACACGAAATATAAAAAAATACGGAGGTGTGCCAACATGACGTACACATAGGATGATAGAATAGGTCCAGAAATTTAGTACTATACCACCCAAGTTACCGTAAAAACTTAGGTTTTTGAAATATGGGTGATTAAATTAGTCGCTATGCGATGTGCGGACAACGATTTGTCTAAGTATGACATGAAATATAATAATAAGTACGGAGGTGTGCCAACATGACGTACACATAGGGTGATAGAATAGGACCAGAACTTCTGTATTATACCACCCAAGTTACCGTAAAAACTTAGGTTTTGGAAATATGGCTGATTAAAGTAGTCGCATTGAGATGTGCGGACATTGATTTGTCAAAGTATGACATGAAAAATAAAATAAATACGGAAGTGTGCCAACATGACGTACACATAGGATGATAGAATAGGTCCTGAAATTTAGTATTATACCACCCAAGTTACCTTAAAAACTTAGGTTTTGGAAATATGGGTGATTAAATTAGTCGCTATGCGATGTGCGGACAACGATTTGTCTAAGTTTGACATGAAATATATAAAATAAATACGGAATTGTGGATACATGACGTACACATAGGGTGATAGAATAGGACCAGAACTTCTGTATTATACCACCCAAGTTACCGTAAAAACTTGGGTTTTGGAAATATGGCTGATTTAAGTAGTCGCTTTGCGATGGGCGGACAGCGATTTGTCTAAGTTTGACATGAAATATAAAATAAATACGGAAGTGTTCCAACATGACGTACACATAGTATGATAGAATAGGTCCAGAACTTTAGTACTATACCACCCAAGTTACCTTAAAAACTTAGGTTTTGGAAATATGGAATCGCTGTCCGCACATCTCAATGCGACTACTTTAATCACCCATATTTCCAAACCCTAAGTTTTTAAGGTAACTTGGGTGGTATAACACTAAATTTCAGGACCTATTCTATCATCCTATGTGTACGTCATGTAGGCACTCTTCCGTATTAATTTTATTTTTCATGTCATACTTTGACAAATCGCTGTCCGCACATCTCAATGCGACTACTTTAATCAGCCATATTTCCAAAACCTAAGTTTTTACGGTAACTTGGGTGGTATAATACAGAAGTTCTGGTCCTATTCTATCGCCCTACGTGTACGTCATGTATCCACAATTCCGTATTTATTTTTATATTTCGTGTCAAACTTCGACAAATCGCTGTCCGCACATCTCAATGCGACTACTTTAATCAGCCATATTTCCAAAACCTAAGTTTTTACGGTAACTTGGGTGGTATAATACAGAAGTTCTGGTCCTATTCTATCACCCTACGTGTACGTAATGTTGGCACACCTCCGTATTTATTATTATATTTCATGTCATACTTAGACAAATCGTTGTCCGCACATCGCATAGCGACTAATTTAATCACCCATATTTCCAAAACCTAAGTTTTTAAGGTAACTTGGGTGGTATAGTACTAAGGTTCTCGTCCTATTCTTTCATCCTACGTGTACGTCATGCTGACACACTGCCGTATTTATTTTATATTTTATGTCAAACTTAGGTGGATCGCTGTCCACACATCCAAAGCGACTATTTTAATCACCCGTATTTCCAAAACCTAAGTTTTTACGGTAACTTGGGTGGTATAGTACTAAAGTTCTGGACCTATTCTATCATCCTATGTGTACGTCATGTTGGCACACCTCCGTATTTTTTTTTATATTTCGTGTCAAACTTCGACAAATCTCTGTCCGCACATCTCAATGCGACTACTTTAATCAGCCATATTTCCAAAACCTAAGTTTTTACGGTAACTTGGGTGGTATAATACAGAAGTTCTGGTCTTATTCTATCACCCTACGTGTACGTAATGTTGGCACACCTCCGTATTTATTATTATATTTCATGTCATACTTAGACAAATCGTTGTCCGCACATCGCATAGGGACTAATTTAATCACCCATATTTCCAAAACCTAAGTTTTTAAGGTAACTTGGGTGGTTTAGTACTAAAGTTCTGGTCCTATTCTTTCATCCTACGTGTACGTAATGTTGGCACACCTCCGTATTTATTTTTATATTTCATGTCAAACTTAGACAAATCGTTGTCCGCACATCGCATAGCGACTAATTTTATCACCCATATTTCCAAAACCTAAGTTTTTACGGTAACTTGGGTGGTATAATACAGAAGTTCTGGTCCTATTCTATCACCCTATGTGTACGTCATGTATCCACAATTCCGTATTTATTTTTATATTTCACGTCAAACTTAGACAAATCGTTGTCCGCACATCGCATAGCGACTAATTTAATCACCCATATTTCCAAAACCTAAGTTTTTAAGGTAACTTGGGTGGTATAATACTAAATTTCAGGACCTATTCTATCATCCTATGTGTACGTCATGTTGGCACACTTCCGTATTTATTTTATTTTTCATGTCATACTTTGACAAATCGCTGTCCGCACATCTCAATGCGACTACTTTAATCAGCCATATTTCCAAAACCTAAGTTTTTACGGTAACTTGGGTGGTATAATACAGAAGTTCTGGTCCTATTCTATCACCCTATGTGTACGTCATGTATCCACAATTCCGTATTTATTTTTATATTTCATGTCAAACTTAGACAAATCGTTGTCCGCACATCGCATAGCGACTAATTTATTCACCCATATTTCCAAAACCTAAGTTTTTAAGGTAACTTGGGTGGTATAATACTAAATTTCAGGACCTATTCTATCATCCTATGTGTACGTCATGTTGGCACACTTCCGTATTTATTTTATTTTTCATGTCATACTTTGACAAATCGCTGTCCGCACATCTCAATGCGACTATTTTAATCAGCCATATTTCCAAAACCTAAGTTTTTACGGTAACTTGGGTGGTATAATACAGAAGTTCTGGTCCTATTCTATCGCCCTACGTGTACGTCATGTATCCACAATTCCGTATTTATTTTTATATTTCGTGTCAAACTTCGACAAATCTCTGTAAGCACATCTCAATGCGACTACTTTAATCAGCCATATTTCCAAAACCTAAGTTTTTACGGTAACTTGGGTGGTATAATACACAAGTTCTGGTCCTATTCTATCACCCTACGTGTACGTAATGTTGGCACACCTCCGTATTTTTTTTATATTTCGTGTCAAACTTCGACAAATCTCTGTCCGCACATCTCAATGCGACTACTTTAATCACCCATATTTCCAAAACCTAAGTTTTTAAGGTAACTTGGGTGGTTTAGTACTAAAGTTCTGGTCCTATTCTTTCATCCTACGTGTACGTAATGTTGGCACACCTCCGTATTTATTATTATATTTCATGTCATACTTAGACAAATCGTTGTCCGCACATCGCATAGCGACTAATTTAATCACCCATATTTCCAAAACCTAAGTTTTTACGGTAACTTGGGTGGTATAATACAGAAGTTCTGGTCCTATTTCATCACCCTACGTGTACGTCATGCTGACACACTGCCGTATTTATTTTATATTTTATGTCAAACTTAGGTAGATCACTGTCCACACATCCAAAGCGACTATTTTAATCACCCATATTTCCAAAACCTAAGTTTTTAAGGTAACTTGGGTGGTAAAGTACTTAAGTTCTGGACCTATTCTATCATCCTATGTGTACGTCATGTTGGCACACCTTCGTATTTTTTTATAATTCGTGTCAAACTTCGACAAATCTCTGTCCGCACATCTCAATGCGACTACTTTAATCAGCCATATTTCCAAAACCTAAGTTTTTACGGTAACTTGGGTGGTATAATACAGAAGTTCTGGTCCTATTCTATCACCCTACGTGTACGTAATGTTGGCACACCTCCGTTTTTATTATTATATTTCATGTCATACTTAGACAAATCGTTGTCCGCACATCGCATAGCGACTAATTTAATAGCCCATATTTCCAAAACCTAAGTTTTTAAGGTAACTTGGGTGGTATAATACTAAATTTCAGGACATATTCTATCATCCTATGTGTACGTCATGTTGGCACACTTCCGTATTTATTTTATTTTTCATGTCATACTTTGACAAATCGCTGTCCGCACATCTCAATGCGACTACTTCAATCAGCCATATTTCCAAAACCTAAGTTTTTACGGTAACTTGGGTGGTATAATACAGAAGTTCTGGTCCTATTCTATCACCCTATGTGTACGTCATGTATCCACAATTCCGTATTTATTTTTATATTTCATGGCAAACTTAGACAAATCGTTGTCCGCACATCGCATAGCGACTAATTTAATCACCCATATTTCCAAAACCTAAGTTTACTAAGGTAACTTGGGTGGTATAATACTAAATTTCAGGACCTATTCTATCATCCTATGTGTACGTCATGTTGGCACAATTCCGTATTTATTTTTATATTTCGTGTCAAACTTCGACAAATCGCTGTCCGCACATCTCAATGCGACTACTTTAATCAGCCATATTTCCAAAACCTAAGTTTTTACGGTAACTTGGGTGGTATAATACAGAAGTTCTGGTCCTATTCTATCACCCTACGTGTACGTAATGTTGGCACACCTCCGTATTTATTATTATATTTCATGTCATACTTAGACAAATCGTTGTCCGCACATCGCATAGCGACTAATTTAATCACCCATATTTCCAAAACCTAAGTTTTTAAGGTAACTTGGGTGGTATAGTACTAAAGTTCTCGTCCTATTCTTTCATCCTAAGTGTACGTCATGCTGACACACTGCCGTATTTATTTTATATTTTATGTCAAACTTAGGTGGATCGCTGTCCACACATCCAAAGCGACTATTTTAATCACCCGTATTTCCAAAACCTAAGTTTTTACGGTAACTTGGGTGGTATAGTACTAAAGTTCTGGACCTATTCTATCATCCTATGTGTACGTCATGTTGGCACACCTCCGTATTTTTTTTTATATTTCGTGTCAAACTTCGACAAATCTCTGTCCGCACATCTCAATGCGACTACTTTAATCAGCCATATTTCCAAAACCTAAGTTTTTAGGTAACTTGGGTGGTATAATACAGAAGTTCTGGTCTTATTCTATCACCCTACGTGTACGTAATGTTGGCACACCTCCGTATTTATTATTATATTTCATGTCATACTTAGACAAATCGTTGTCCGCACATCGCATAGCGACTAATATAATCACCCATATTTCCAAAACCTAAGTTTTTAATGTAACTTGGGTGGTTTAGTACTAAAGTTCTGGTCCTATTCTTTCATCCTACGTGTACGTAATGTTGGCACACCTCCGTATTTATTTTTATATTTCATGTCAAACTTAGACAAATCGTTGTCCGCACATCGCATAGCGACTAATTTTATCACCCATATTTCCAAAACCTAAGTTTTTACGGTAACTTGGGTGGTATAATACAGAAGTTCTGGTCCTATTCTATCACCCTATGTGTACGTCATGTATCCACAATTCCGTATTTATTTTTATATTTCATGTCAAACTTAGACAAATCGTTGTCCGCACATCGCATAGCGACTAATTTAATCACCCATATTTCCAAAACCTAAGTTTTTAAGGTAACTTGGGTGGTATAATACTAAATTTCAGGACCTATTCTATCATCCTATGTGTACGTCATGTTGGCACACTTCCGTATTTATTTTATTTTTCATGTCATACTTTGACAAATCGCTGTCCGCACATCTCAATGCGACTACTTTAATCAGCCATATTTCCAAAACCTAAGTTTTTACGGTAACTTGGGTGGTATAATACAGAAGTTCTGGTCCTATTCTATCACCCTATGTGTACGTCATGTATCCACAATTCCGTATTTATTTTTATATTTCATGTCAAACTTAGACAAATCGTTGTCCGCACATCGCATAGCGACTAATTTATTCACCCATATTTCCAAAACCTAAGTTTTTAAGGTAACTTGGGTGGTATAATACTAAATTTCAGGACCTATTCTATCATCCTATGTGTACGTCATGTTGGCACACTTCCGTATTTATTTTATTTTTCATGTCATACTTTGACAAATCGCTGTCCGCACATCTCAATGCGACTATTTTAATCAGCCATATTTCCAAAACCTAAGTTTTTACGGTAACTTGGGTGGTATAATACAGAAGTTCTGGTCCTATTCTATCGCCCTACGTGTACGTCATGTATCCACAATTCCGTATTTATTTTTATATTTCGTGTCAAACTTCGACAAATCTCTGTAAGCACATCTCAATGCGACTACTTTAATCAGCCATATTTCCAAAACCTAAGTTTTTACGGTAACTTGGGTGGTATAATACACAAGTTCTGGTCCTATTCTATCACCCTACGTGTACGTAATGTTGGCACACCTCCGTATTTTTTTTATATTTCGTGTCAAACTTCGACAAATCTCTGTCCGCACATCTCAATGCGACTACTTTAATCACCCATATTTCCAAAACCTAAGTTTTTAAGGTAACTTGGGTGGTTTAGTACTAAAGTTCTGGTCCTATTCTTTCATCCTACGTGTACGTAATGTTGGCACACCTCCGTATTTATTATTATATTTCATGTCATACTTAGACAAATCGTTGTCCGCACATCGCATAGCGACTAATTTAATCACCCATATTTCCAAAACCTAAGTTTTTACGGTAACTTGGGTGGTATAATACAGAAGTTCTGGTCCTATTTCATCACCCTACGTGTACGTCATGCTGACACACTGCCGTATTTATTTTATATTTTATGTCAAACTTAGGTGGATCACTGTCCACACATCCAAAGCGACTATTTTAATCACCCGTATTTCCAAACCTAAGTTTTTAAGGTAACTTGGGTGGTATAGTACTTAAGTTCTGGACCTATTCTATCATCCTATGTGTACGTCATGTTGGCACACCTCCGTATTTTTTTATAATTCGTGTCAAACTTCGACAAATCTCTGTCCGCACATCTCAATGCGACTACTTTAATCAGCCATATTTCCAAAACCTAAGTTTTTACGGTAACTTGGGTGGTATAATACAGAAGTTCTGGTCCTATTCTATCACCCTATGTGTACGTCATGTATCCACAATTCCGTATTTATTTTTATATTTCATGGCAAACTTAGACAAATCGTTGTCCGCACATCGCATAGCGACTAATTTAATCACCCATATTTCCAAAACCTAAGTTTACTAAGGTAACTTGGGTGGTATAATACTAAATTTCAGGACCTATTCTATCATCCTATGTGTACGTCATGTTGGCACACTTCCGTATTTATTTTATTTTTCATGTCATACTTTGACAAATCGCTGTCCGCACATCTCAATGCGACTACTTTAATCAGCCATATTTCCAAAACCTAAGTTTTTACGGTAACATGGTTGGTATAATACAGAAGTTCTGGTCCTATTCTATTACCCTATGTGTACGTCATGTATCCACAATTCCGTATTTATTTTTATTTTTCATGTCATACTTTGACAAATCGCTGTCCGCACATCTCAATGCGACTATTTTAATCAGCCATATTTCCAAAACCTAAGTTTTTACGGTAACTTGGGTGGTATAATACAGAAGTTCTGGTCCTATTCTATCGCCCTACGTGTACGTCATGTATCCACAATTCCGTATTTATTTTTATATTTCGTGTCAAACTTCGACAAATCTCTGTCCGCACATCTCAATGCGACTACTTTAATCAGCCATATTTCCAAAACCTAAGTTTTTACGGTAACTTTGGTGGTATAATACACAAGTTCTGGTCCTATTCTATCACCCTACGTGTACGTAATGTTGGCACACCTCCGTATTTTTTTTATATTTCGTGTCAAACTTCGACAAATCTCTGTCCGCACATCTCAATGCGACTACTTTAATCACCCATATTTCCAAAACCTAAGTTTTTAAGGTAACTTGGGTGGTATAATACTAAATTTCAGGACCTATTCTATCATCCTATGTGTACGTCATGTATCCACAATTCCGTATTTATTTTTATTTTTCATGTCATACTTTGACAAATCGCTGTCCGCACATCTCAATGCGACTATTTTAATCAGCCATATTTCCAAAACCTACGTTTTTTACGGTAACTTGGGTGGTATAATACAGAAGTTCTGGACCTATTCTATCACCCTACGTGTACCCCTATGTGTACGTCATGTATCCACAATTCCGTATTTATTTTTATTTTTCATGTCATACTTAGACAAATCGTTGTCCGCACATCGCATAGCGACTAATTAATCACCCATATTTCCAAAACCTAAGTTTTTACGGTAACTTGGGTGGTATAATACAGAAGTTCTGGTCCTATTTCATCACCCTACGTGTACGTCATGCTGACACACTGCCGTATTTATTTTATATTTTATGTCAAACTTAGGTGGATCACTGTCCACACATCCAAAGCGACTATTTTAATCACCCGTATTTCCAAAACCTAAGTTTTTAAGGTAACTTGGGTGGTATAGTACTTAAGTTCTGGACCTATTTCTATCATCCTATGTGTACGTCATGTTGGCACACCTCCGTATTTTTTTATAATTCGTGTCAAACTTCGACAAATCTCTGTCCGCACATCTCAATGCGACTACTTTAATCAGCCATATATCCAAAACCTAAGTTTTTACGGTAACTTGGGTGGTATAATACAGAAGTTCTGGTCCTATTCTATCACCCTACGTGTACGTAATGTTGGCACACCTCCGTATTTATTATTATATTTCATGTCATACTTAGACAAATCGTTGTCCGCACATCGCATAGCGACTAATTTAATAGCCCATATTTCCAAACCCTAAGTTTTTAAGGTAACTTGGGTGGTATAATACTAAATTTCAGGACATATTCTATCATCCTATGTGTACGTCATGTTGGCACACTTCCGTATTTATTTTATTTTTCATGTCATACTTTGACAAATCGCTGTCCGCACATCTCAATGCGACTACTTCAATCAGCCATATTCCAAAACCTAAGTTTTTACGGTAACTTGGGTGGTATAATACAGAAGTTCTGGTCCTATTCTATCACCCTATGTGTACGTCATGTATCCACAATTCCGTATTTATTTTTATATTTCATGTCAAACTTAGACAAATCGTTGTCCGCACATCGCATAGCGACTAATTTAATCACCCATATTTCCAAAACCTAAGTTTTTAAGGTAACTTGGGTGGTATAATACTAAATTTCAGGACCTATTCTATCATCCTATGTGTACGTCATGTTGGCAACACTTCCGTATTTATTTTATTTTTCATGTCATACTTTGACAAATCGCTGTCCGCACATCTCAATGCGACTACTTTAATCAGCCATATTTCCAAAACCTAAGTTTTTACGGTAACTTGGGTGGTATAATACAGAAGTTCTGGTCCTATTCTATCACCCTATGTGTACGTCATGTATCCACAATTCCGTATTTATTTTTATATTTCATGTCAAACTTAGACAAAATCGTTGTCCGCACATCGCATAGCGACTAATTTATTCACCCATATTTCCAAAACCTAAGTTTTTAAGGTAACTTGGGTGGTATAATACTAAATTTCAGGACCTATTCTATCATCTATGTGTACGTCATGTTGGCACACTTCCGTATTTATTTTATTTTTCATGTCATACTTTGACAAATCGCTGTCCGCACATCTCAATGCGACTATTTTAATCAGCCATATTTCCAAAACCTAAGTTTTTACGGTAACTTGGGTGGTATAATACAGAAGTTCTGGTCCTATTCTATCGCCCTTCGTGTACGTCATGTATCCACAATTCCGTATTTATTTTTATATTTCGTGTCAAACTTCGACAAATCTCTGTAAGCACATCTCAATGCGACTACTTTAATCAGCCATATTTCCAAAACCTAAGTTTTTACGGTAACTTGGGTGGTATAATACACAAGTTCTGGTCCTATTCTATCACCCTACGTGTACGTAATGTTGGCACACCTCCGTATTTTTTTTATATTTCGTGTCAAACTTCGACAAATCTCTGTCCGCACATCTCAATGCGACTACTTTAATCACCCATATTTCCAAAACCTAAGTTTTTAAGGTAACTTGGGTGGTTTAGTACTAAAGTTCTGGTCCTATTCTTTCATCCTACGTGTACGTAATGTTGGCACACCTCCGTATTTATTATTATATTTCATGTCATACTTAGACAAATCGTTGTCCGCACATCGCATAGCGACTAATTTAATCACCCATATTTCCAAAACCTAAGTTTTTACGGTAACTTGGGTGGTATAATACAGAAGTTCTGGTCCTATTTCATCACCCTACGTGTACGTCATGCTGACACACTGCCGTAATTTATTTTATATTTTATGTCAAACTTAGGTGGATCACTGTCCACACATCTAAAGCGACTATTTTAATCACCCGTATTTCCAAACCTAAGTTTTTAAGGTAACTTGGGTGGTATAGTACTTAAGTTCTGGACCTATTCTATCATCCTATGTGTACGTCATGTTGGCACACCTCCGTATTTTTTTATAATTCGTGTCAAACTTCGACAAATCTCTGTCCGCACATCTCAATGCGACTACTTTAATCAGCCATATTTCCAAAACCTAAGTTTTTACGGTAACTTGGGTGGTATAATACAGAAGTTCTGGTCCTATTCTATCACCCTATGTGTACGTCATGTATCCACAATTCCGTATTTATTTTTATATTTCATGGCAAACTTAGACAAATCGTTGTCCGCACATCGCATAGCGACTAATTTAATCACCCATATTTCCAAAACCTAAGTTTACTAAGGTAACTTGGGTGGTATAATACTAAATTTCAGGACCTATTCTATCATCCTATGTGTACGTCATGTTGGCACACTTCCGTATTTATTTTATTTTTCATGTCATACTTTGACAAATCGCTGTCGCACATCTCAATGCGACTACTTTAATCAGCCATATTTCCAAAACCTAAGTTTTTTACGGTAACATGGTTGGTATAATACAGAAGTTCTGGTCCTATTCTATTACCCTATGTGTACGTCATGTATCCACAATTCCGTATTTATTTTTATTTTTCATGTCATACTTTGACAAATCGCTGTCCGCACATCTCAATGCGACTATTTTAATCAGCCATATTTCCAAAACCTAAGTTTTTACGGTAACTTGGGTGGTATAATACAGAAGTTCTGGTCCTATTCTATCGCCCTACGTGTACGTCATGTATCCACAATTCCGTATTTATTTTTATATTTCGTGTCAAACTTCGACAAATCTCTGTCCGCACATCTCAATGCGACTACTTTAATCAGCCATATTTCCAAAACCTAAGTTTTTACGGTAACTTTGGTGGTATAATACACAAGTTCTGGTCCTATTCTATCACCCTACGTGTACGTAATGTTGGCACACCTCCGTATTTTTTTTATATTTCGTGTCAAACTTCGACAAATCTCTGTCCGCACATCTCAATGCGACTACTTTAATCACCCATATTTCCAAAACCTAAGTTTTTAAGGTAACTTGGGTGGTATAATACTAAATTTCAGACCTATTCTATCATCCTATGTGTACGTCATGTATCCACAATTCCGTATTTATTTTATTTTTCATGTCATACTTTGACAAATCGCTGTCCGCACATCTCAATGCGACTATTTTAATCAGCCATATTTCCAAAACCTACGTTTTTACGGTAACTTGGGTGGTATAATACAGAAGTTCTGGACCTATTCTATCACCCTACGTGTACCCCTATGTGTACGTCATGTATCCACAATTCCGTATTTATTTTATTTTTCATGTCATACTTAGACAAATCGTTGTCCGCACATCGCATAGCGACTAATTTAATCACCCATATTTCAAAACCTAAGTTTTTACGGTAACTTGGGTGGTATAATACAGAAGTTCTGGTCCTATTTCATCACCCTACGTGTACGTCATGCTGACACACTGCCGTATTTATTTTATATTTTATGTCAAACTTAGGTGGATCACTGTC
>JAQJVK010000395.1:0-63186 GCA_035578135.1 Flexamia atlantica
CGTACACATAGGATGATAGAATAGGTCCAGAACTTTAGTACTATACCACCCAAGTTACCGTAAAAACTTAGGTTTTGGAAATATGGGTGATTAAATTAGTCGCTATGCGATGTGCGGACAACGATTTGTCTAAGTTCGACATGAAATATAAAAATAAATACGGAGGTGTGCCAACATTACGTACACGTAGGGTGATAGAATAGGACCAGAACTTCTGTATTATACCACCCAAATTACCGTAAAAACTTAGGTTTTGGAAATATGGGTGATTAAATTAGTCGCTATGCGATGTGCGGACAACGATTTGTCTAAGTATGACATGAAATATAATAATAAATACGGAGGTGTGCCAACATTACGTACACGTAGGGTGATAGAATAGGACCAGAACTTCTGTATTATACCACCCAAGTTACCGTAAAAACTTAGGTTTTGGAAATATGGCTGATTAAAGTAGTCGCATTGAGATGTGCGGACAACGATTTGTCGAAGTTTGACACGAAATATAAAAAAAATACGGAGGTGTGCAAACATGACGTCACATAGGATGATAGAATAGGTCCAGAACTTTAGTACTATACCACCCAAGTTACCTTAAAAACTTAGGTTTTGGAAATATGGCTGATTAAAGTAGTCGCATTGAGATGTGCGGACAGCGATTTGTCAAAGTATGACATGAAATATAAAAATAAATACGGAATTGTGGATACATGACGTACACATAGGGTGATAGAATAGGACCAGAACTTCTGTATTATACCACCCAAGTTACCGTAAAAACTTAGGTTTTGGAAATATGGGTGATTAAATTAGTCGCTATGCGATGTGCGGACAACGATTTGTCGAAGTTTGACACGAAATATAAAAAAATACGGAGGTGTGCCAACATGACGTACACATAGGATGATAGAATAGGTCCAGAACTTTAGTACTATATCACCCAAGTTACCGTAAAAACTTAGGTTTTGGAAATATGGGTGATTAAATTAGTCGCTATGCGATGTGCGGACAACGATTTGTCTAAGTTTGACATGAAATATAAAAATTGATACGGAATTGTGGATACATGACGTACACATAGGGTGATAGAATAGGACCAGAACTTCTGTACTATACCACCCAAGTTACCGTAAAAACTTAGGTTTTGGAAATATGGCTGATTAAAGTAGTCGCATTGAGATGTGCGGACAGCGATTTGTCAAAGTATGACATGAAAAATAAAATAAATACGGAAGTGTGCCAACATGACGTACACATAGGATGATAGAATAGGTCCTGAAATTTAGTATTATACCACCCAAGTTACCTTAAAAACTTAGGTTTTGGAAATATGGGTGATTAAATTAGTCGCTATGCGATGTGCGGACAACGATTTGTCTAAGTTTGACATGAAATATAAAAATAAATACGGAATTGTGGATACATGACGTACACATAGGTTGATAGAATAGGACCAGAACTTCTGTATTATACCACCCAAGTTACCGTAAAAACTTAGGTTTTGGAAATATGGCTGATTAAAATAGTCGCATTGAGATGTGCGGACAGCGATTTGTCAAAGTATGACATGAAAAATAAAATAAATACGGAAGTGTGCCAACATGACGTACACATAGGATGATAGAATAGGTCCTGAAATTTAGTATTATACCACCCAAGTTACCGTAAAAACTTAGGTTTTGGAAATATGGCTGATTAAAGTAGTCGCATTGAGATGTGCGGACAGAGATTTGTCGAAGTTTGACACGAAATATAAAAAAAATACGGAGGTGTGCCAACATGACGTACACATAGGATGATAGAATAGGTCCAGAACTTTAGTACTATACCACCCAAGTTACCGTAAAAACTTAGGTTTTGGAAATATGGCTGATTAAAGTAGTCGCATTGAGATGTGCGGACAGCGATTTGTCAAAGTATGACATGAAAAATAAAATAAATACGGAAGTGTGCCAACATGACGTACACATAGGATGATAGAATAGGTCCTGAAATTTAGTATTATACCACCCAAGTTACCTTAAAAACTTAGGTTTTGGAAATATGGGTGATTAAATTAGTCGCTATGCGATGTGCGGACAACGATTTGTCTAAGTTTGACATGAAATATAAAAATAAATACGGAGGTGTGCCAACATTACTTACACGTAGGGTGATAGAATAGGACCAGAACTTCTGTATTATACCACCCAAACTACCGTAAAAACTTAGGTTATGGAAATATGGCTGATTAAAGTAGTCGCATTGAGATGTGCGACAGCGATTTGTCTAAGTTTGACATGAAATAAAAAAAAATACGGAGGTGCTCCAACATGACGTACACATAGGATGATAGAATAGGACCAGAACTTCTGTATTATACCACCCAAGTTACCGTAAAAACTTAGGTTTTGGAAATATGGGTGATTAAATTAGTCGCTATGCGATGTGCGGACAACGATTTGTCTAAGTATGACATGAAATATAATAATAAATACGGAGGTGTGCCAACATTACGTACACGTAGGGTGATAGAATAGGACCAGAACTTCTGTATTATACCACCCAAGTTACCGTAAAAACTTAGGTTTTGGAAATATGGCTGATTAAATTAGTCGCATTGAGATGTGCGGACAGAGATTTGTCGAAGTTTGACACGAAATATAAAAAAAATACGGAGGTGTGCCAACATGACGTACACATAGGATGATAGAATAGGTCCAGAACTTTAGTACTATACCACCCAAGTTACCGTAAAAACTTAGGTTTTGGAAATATGGCTGATTAAAGTAGTCGTTTGAGATGTGCGGACAGCGATTTGTCAAAGTATGACATGAAAAATAAAATAAATACGGAAGTGTGCCAACATGACGTACACATAGGATGATAGAATAGGTCCTGAAATTTAGTATTATACCACCCAAGTTACCTTAAAAACTTAGGTTTTGGAAATATGGGTGATTAAATTAGTCGCTATGCGATGTGCGGGGCAACGATTTGTCTAAGTTTGACATGAAATATAAAAATAAATACGGAATTGTGGATACATGACGTACACATAGGGTGATAGAATAGGACCAGAACTTCTGTAGTATACCACCCAAGTTACCGTAAAAACTTAGGTTTTGGAAATATGGCTGATTAAAGTAGTCGCATTGAGATGTGCGGACAGCGATTTGTCAAAGTATGACATGAAAAATAAAATAAATACGGAAGTGTGCCAACATGACGTACACATAGGATGATAGAATAGGTCCTGAAATTTAGTATTATACCACCCAAGTTACCGTAAAAACTTAGGTTTTGGAAATATGGCTGATTAAAGTAGTCGCATTGATATGTGCGGACAGAGATTTGTCGAAGTTTGACACGAAATATAAAAAAAAATACGGAGTAGTGCCAACATGACGTACACATAGGATGATAGAATAGGTCCAGAACTTTAGTACTATACCACCCAAGTTACCGTAAAAACTTAGGTTTTGGAAATATGGCTGATTAAAGTAGTCGCATTGAGATGTGCGGACAGCGATTTGTCAAAGTATGACATGAAAAATAAAATAAATACGGAAGTGTGCCAACATGACGTACACATAGGATGATAGAATAGGTCCTGAAATTTAGTATTATACCACCCAAGTTACCTTAAAAACTTAGTTTTTGGAAATATGGGTGATTAAATTAGTCGCTATGCGATGTGCGGACAACGATTTGTCTAAGTTTGACATGAAATATAAAAATAAATACGGAGGTGTGCCAACATTACGTACACGTAGGGTGATAGAATAGGACCAGAACTTCTGTATTATACCACCCAAGTTACCGTAAAAACTTAGGTTTTGGAAATATGGCTGATTAAAGTAGTCGCATTGAGATGTGCGGACAGCGATTTGTCTAAGTTTGACATGAAATATAAAAAAAATACGGAGGTGCTCCAACATGACGTACACATAGGATGATAGAATGGGACCAGAATTTCTGTATTATACCACCCAAGTTACCGTAAAAACTTAGGTTTTGGAAATATGGGTGATTAAATTAGTCGCTATGCGATGTGCGGACAACGATTTGTCTAAGTATGACATGAAATATAATAATAAATACGGAGGTGTGCCAACATTACGTACACGTAGGGTGATAGAATAGGACCAGAACTTCTGTATTATACCACCCAAGTTACCGTAAAAACTTAGGTTTCGGAAATATGGCTGATTAAAGTAGTCGCATTGAGATGTGCGGACAGCGATTTGTCTAAGTTTGACATGAAATATAAAAATAAATACGGAATTGTGGATACATGAGGCACACATAGGGTGATAGAATAGGACCAGAACTTCTGTATTATACCACCCAAGTTACCGTAAAAACTTAGGTTTTGGAAATATGGCTGATTAAATTAGTCGCATTGAGATGTGCGGACAGAGATTTGTCGAAGTTTGACACGAAATATAAAAAAAATACGGAGGTGTGCCAACATGACGTACACATAGGATGATAGAATAGGTCCACAACTTTAGTACTATACCACCCAAGTTACCGTAAAAACTTAGGTTTTGGAAATATGGCTGATTAAAGTAGTCGTTTGAGATGTGCGGACAGCGATTTGTCAAAGTATGACATGAAAAATAAAATAAATACGGAAGTGTGCCAACATGACGTACACATAGGATGATAGAATAGGTCCTGAAATTTAGTATTATACCACCCAAGTTACCTTAAAAACTTAGGTTTTGGAAATATGGGTGATTAAATTAGTCGCTATGCGATGTGCGGGCAACGATTTGTCTAAGTTTGACATGAAATATAAAAATAAATACGGAATTGTGGATACATGACGTACACATAGGGTGATAGAATAGGACCAGAACTTCTGTATTATACCACCCAAGTTACCGTAAAAACTTAGGTTTTGGAAATATGGCTGATTAAAGTAGTCGCATTGAGATGTGCGGACAGCGATTTGTCAAAGTATGACATGAAAAATAAAATAAATACGGAAGTGTGCCAACATGACGTACACATAGGATGAAAGAATAGGACCAGAACTTTAGTACTATACCACCCAAGTTACCTTAAAAACTTAGGTTTTGGAAATATGGGTGATTAAATTAGTCGCTATGCGATGTGCGGACAACGATTTGTCTAAGTATGACATGAAATATAATAATAAATACGGAGGTGTGCCAACATTACGTACACGTAGGGTGATAGAATAGGACCAGAACTTCTGTATTATACCACTCAAGTTACCGTAAAAACTTAGGTTTTGGAAATAAGGGCTGATTAAAGTAGTCGCATTGAGATGTGCGGACAGAGATTTGTCGAAGTTTGACACGAAATATAAAAAAAATAAGGAGGTGTGCCAACATGACGTACACATAGGATGATAGAATAGGTCCAGAACTTTAGTACTATACCACCCAAGTTACCTTAAAAACTTAGGTTTTGGAAATACGGGTGATTAAAATAGTCGCTTTGGATGTGTGGACAGCGATCCACCTAAGTTTGACATAAAATATAAAATAAATAAGGCAGTGTGTCAGCATGACGTACACGTAGGGTGATAGAATAGGACCAGAACTTCTGTATTATACCACCCAAGTTACCGTAAAAACTTAGGTTTTGGAAATATGGCTGATTAAAGTAGTCGCATTGAGATGTGCGGACAGAGATTTGTCGAAGTTTGACATGAAAAATAAAATAAATACGGAAGTGTGCCAACATGACGTACACATAGGATGAAAGAATAGGTCCAGAACCTTAGTACTATACCACCCAAGTTACCGTAAAAACTTAGGTTTTGGAAATATGGGTGATTAAATTAGTCGCTATGCGATGTGCGGACAACGATTTGTCTAAGTATGACATGATATATAATAATAAATACGGAGGTGTGCCAACATGACGTACACATAGGGTGATAGAATAGGACCAGAACTTCTGTAATATACCACCCAAGTTACCGTAAAAACTTAGGTTTTGGAAATATGGCTGATTAAAGTAGTCGCATTGAGATGTGCGGACAGCGATTTGTCAAAGTATGACATGAAAAATAAAATAAATACGGAAGTGTGCCAACATGACGTACACATAGGATGATAGAATAGGTCATGAAATTTAGTATTATACCACCCAAGTTAACCTAAAAACTTAGGTTTTGGAAATATGGGTGATTAAATTAGTCGCTATGCGATGTGCGGACAACGATTTGTCTAAGTATGACATGAAATATAATAATAAATACGGAGGTGTGCCAACATTACGTACACATAGGGTGATAGAATAGGACCAGAACTTCTGTATTATACCACCCAAGTTACCGTAAAAACTTAGGTTTTGGAAATATGGCTGATTAAAGTAGTCGCATTGAGATGTGCGGACAGAGATTCGTCGAAGTTTGACACGAAATATAAAAAAAATACGGAGGTGTGCCAACATGACGTACACATAGGATGATAGAATAGGTCCAGAACTTTAGTACTATACCACCCAAGTTTCCGTAAAAACTTAGGTTTTGGAAATATGGCTGATTAAAGTAGTCGCATTGAGATGTGCGGACAGCGATTTGTCTAAGTTTGACATGAAATATAAAAATAAATACGGAATTGTGGATACATGACGTACACATAGGGTGATAGAATACGACCAGAACTTCTGTATTATACCACCCAAGTTACCGTAAAAACTTAGGTTTTGGAAATATGGGTGATTAAATTAGTCGCTATGCGATGTGCGGACAACGATTTGTCTAAGTTTGACATGAAATATAAAAATAAATACGGAATTGTGGATACATGACGTACACATAGGGTGATAGAATAGGACCAGAACTTCTGTATTATACCACCCAAGTTACCGTAAAAACTTAGGTTTTGGAAATATGGCTGATTAAAGTAGTCGCATTGAGATGTGCGGACAGCGATTTGTCAAAGTATGACATGAAAAATAAAATAAATACGGAAGTGTGCCAACATGACGTACACATAGGATGAAAGAATAGGACCAGAACTTTAGTACTATACCACCCAAGTTACCTTAAAAACTTAGGTTTTGGAAATATGGGTGATTAAATTAGTCGCTATGCGATGTGCGGACAACGATTTGTCTAAGTATGACATGAAATATAATAATAAATACGGAGGTGTGCCAACATTACGTACACGTAGGGTGATAGAATAGGACCAGAACTTCTGTATTATACCACTCAAGTTACCGTAAAAACTTAGGTTTTGGAAATAAGGGCTGATTAAAGTAGTCGCATTGAGATGTGCGGACAGAGATTTGTCGAAGTTTGACACGAAATATAAAAAAAATAAGGAGGTGTGCCAACATGACGTACACATAGGATGATAGAATAGGTCCAGAACTTTAGTACTATACCACCCAAGTTACCTTAAAAACTTAGGTTTTGGAAATACGGGTGATTAAAATAGTCGCTTTGGATGTGTGGACAGTGATCCACCTAAGTTTGACATAAAATATAAAATAAATACGGCAGTGTGTCAGCATGACGTACACGTAGGGTGATGAAATAGGACCAGAACTTCTGTATTATACCACCCAAGTTACCGTAAAAACTTAGGTTTTGGAAATATGGCTGATTAAAGTAGTCGCTTTGCGATGTGCGGACAGCGATTTGTCTAAGTTTGACATGAAATATAAAATAAACACGGAAGTGTGCCAGCATGACGTACACATAGAATGAAAGAATAGGACTAGAACTTTAGTACCATACCACCCTAAGTTACCATAAAAAATTAGGTTTGGAAATATGGGTGATTAAATTAGTCGCTATGCGATGTGCGGACAACGAGTTGTAAAGTATGACATGAAAAATAAAATAAATACGGAAGTGTGCCAACATGACGTACACATAGGATGAAAGAATAGGACCAGAACTTTAGTACTATACCACCCAAGTTACCTTAAAAACTTAGGTTTTGGAAATATGGCTGATTAAATTAGTCGCTATGCGATGTGCGGACAACGATTTGTCTAAGTTTGACATGAAATATAAAAATAAATACGGAATTGTGGATACATGACGTACACATAGGGTGATAGAATAGGACCAGAACTTCTGTATTATACCACCCAAGATACCGTAAAAACTTAGGTTTTGGAAATATGGGTGATTAAATTAGTCGCTATGCGATGTGCGGACAACGATCTGTAAATATAAAAATAAATACTGAATTGTGGATACATGACGTACACGTAGGATGAAAGAATAGGACCAGAACTTTAGTACTATACCAGCCAAGTTACCTTAAAAACTTAGGTTTTGGAAATATGGGTGATTAAATTAGTCGCTATGCGATGTGCGGACAACGATCTGTCTAAGTATGACATGAAATATAATAATAAATACGGAGGTGTGCCAACATTACGTTCACGTAGGGTGATAGAATAGGACCAGAACTTCTGTATTATACCACCCAAGTTACCGTAAAAACTTAGGTTTTGGAAATATGGCTGATTAAAGTAGTCGCATTGAGATGTGCGGACAGAGATTTGTCGAAGTTTGACACGAAATATAAAAAAAATACGGAGGTGTGCCAACATGACGTATACATAGGACGATAGAATAGGTCCTGAAATTTAGTATTATACCACCCAAGTTACCTTAAAAACTTAGGGTTTGGAAATATGGGTGATTAAATTTGTCGCTCTGCGATGTGCGGACAACGATTTGTCTAAGTATGACATGAAATATAATAATAAATACGGAGGTGTGCCAACATTACGTACACGTAGGGTGATAGAATAGGACCAGAACTTCTGTATTATACCACCCAAGTTACCGTAAAAACTTAGGTTTTGGAAATATGGCTGATTAAAGTAGTCGCATTGAGATGTGCGGACAGCGATTTGTCAAAGTATGACATGAAAAATAAAATAAATACGGAAGTGTGCCAACATGACGTACACATAGGATGATAGAATAGGTCCTGAAATTTAGTATTATACCACCCAAGTTACCGTATAAACTTGGGTTTTGGAAATATGGGTGATTAAATTAGTCGCTATGCGATGTGCGGACAACGATTTGTCTAAGATTGACATGAAATATAAAAATTAATACGGAATTGTGGATACATGACGTACACATAGGGTGATAGAATAGGACCAGAACTATAGTATTATACCACTCAGGTTATCCGAAAAACTTAGGTTTTGGAAACATGGGTAGTTAAAATAGTCGCTTTGGATGTGTGGACAGCGATCCGCCTAAGTTTGACATGAAATATAAAATAAATACGCGAGTGTGCCAACAAGACTTACACATAGGGTGATAGAATAGGACCAGAACTTCTGTATTATACCACCCAAGTTACCGTAAAAACTTGGGTTTTGGAAATATTGCTGATTAAAGTAGTCGCTTTGCGATGGGCGGACAGCGATTTGTCTAAGTTTGACATGAAATATAAAATAAATACGGAAGTGTTCCAACATGACGTACACATAGTATGATAGAATAGGTCCAGAACTTTAGTACTATACCACCCAAGTTACCTTATAAACTTAGGTATTGGAAATATGGGTGATTAAATTAGTCGCTATGCGATGTGCGGACAGCGATTTGTCAAAGTATGACATGAAAAATAAAATAAATACGGATGTGTGCCAACATGACGTACACATAGGGTGATAGAATAGGACCAGAACTTCTGTATTATACCACCCAAGTTACCGTAAAAACTTAGGTTTTGGAAATATGGGTGATTAAATTAGTCGCTATGCGATGTGCGGACAACGATTTGTCTAAGTTTGACATGAAATATAAAAATAAATACGGTATTGTGGATACATGACGTACACATAGGGTGATAGAATAGGACCAGAACTTTAGTACTATACCACCCAAGTTACCTTAAAAACTTAGGTTTTGGAAATATGGGTGATTAAATTAGTCGCTATGCGATGTGCGGACAACGATTTGTCTAAGTATGACATAAAATATAAAATAAATACGGAAGTGTGCCAACATGACGTACACATAGGATGATAGAATAGGTCCTAAAATTTAGTATTATACCACCCAAGTTACCTTAAAAACTTAGGTTTTGGAAATATGGGTGATTAAATTAGTCGCTATGCGATGTGCGGACAACGATTTGTCTAAGTTTGACATGAAATATAAAAATAAATACGGAATTGTGGATACATGACGTACACGTAGGGTGATAGAATAGGACCAGAACTTCTGTATTATACCACCCAAGTTACCGTAAAAACTTAGGTTTTGGAAATATGGCTGATTATAGTAGTCGCTTTGAGATGTGCGGACAGCGATTTGTCAAAGTATGACATGAAAAATAAAATAAATACGGAAGTGTACCAACATGACGTACACATAGGATGATAGAATAGGTCCTGAAATTTAGTATTATACCACCCAAGTTACCTTAATAACTTAGGTTTTGGAAATATGGGTGATTAAATTAGTCGCTATGCGATGTGCGGACAACGATTTGTCTAAGTATGACATGAAATATAATTATAAATACGGAGGTGTGCCAACATTACGTACATGTAGGGTGATAGAATAGGACCAGAACTTCTGTATTATACCACCCAAGTTACCGTAAAAACTTAGGTTTTGGAAATATGGGTGATTAAATTAGTCGCTATGCGATGTGCGGACAACGATTTGTTCAAGTATGACATGAAATATAATAATAAATACGGAGGTGTGCCAACATGACGTACACATAGGATGATAGAATAGGTCCAGAACTTTAGTACTACACCACCCAAGTTATCTTAAACACTTAGGTTTTGGAAATACGGGTGATTAAAATAGTCGCTTTGGATGTGTGGACAGCGATCCACCTAAGTTTGACATAAAATATAAAATAAATACGGAAGTGTGTCAGCATGACGTACACGTAGGGTGATAGAATAGGACCAGAACTTCTGTATTATACCACCCAAGTTACCGTAAAAACTTAGGTTTTGGAAATATGGCTGATTAAAGTAGTCGCATTGAGATGTGCGGACAGAGATTTGTCGAAGTTTGACATGAAAAATAAAATAAATACGGAAGTGTGCCAACGTGACGTACACATAGGATGAAAGAATAGGTCCAGAACTTTAGTACTATACCACCCAAGTTACCGTAAAAACTTAGGTTTTGGAAATATGGGTGATTAAATTAGTCGCTATGCGATGTGCGGACAACGATTTGTTCAAGTATGACATGAAATATAATAATAAATACGGAGGTGTGCCAACATGACGTACACATAGGGTGATAGAATAGGACCAGAAATTCTGTATTATACCACCCAAGTTACCGTTAAAACTTAGGTTTTGGAAATATGGCTGATTAAAGTAGTCGCATTGAGATGTGCGGACAGCGATTTGTCAAAGTATGACATGAAAAATAAAATAAATACGGAAGTGTGCCAACATGACGTACACATAGGATGATAGAATAGGTCATGAAATTTAGTATTATACCACCCAAGTTACCCTAAAAACTTAGGTTTTGGAAATATGGGTGATTAAATTAGTCGCTATGCGATGTGCGGACAACGATTTGTCTAAGTATGACATGAAATATAATAATAAATACGGAGGTGTGCCAACATTACATACACATAGGGTGGTAGAATAGGACCAGAACTTCTGTATTATACCACCCAAGTTACCGTAAAAACTTAGGTTTTGGAAATATGGCTGATTAAAGTAGTCGCATTGAGATGTGCGGACAGAGATTCGTCGAAGTTTGACACGAAATATAATAAAAATACGGAGGTGTGCCAACATGACGTACACATAGGATGATAGAAAAGGTCCAGAACTTTAGTACTATACCACCCAAGTCACCGTAAAAACTTAGGTTTTGGAAATATGGCTGATTAAAGTAGTCGCATTGAGATGTGCGGACAGCGATTTGTCTAAGTTTGACATGAAATATAAAAATAAATACGGAATTGTGGATACATGACGTACACATAGGGTGATAGAATAGGACCAGAACTTCTGTATTATACCACCCAAGTTACCGTAAAAACTTAGGTTTTGGAAATATGGGTGATTAAATTAGTCGCTATGCGATGTGCGAACAACGATTTGTCTAAGTTTGACATGAAATATAAAAATGAATACGGAATTGTGGATACATGACGTACACGTAGGGTGATAGAATAGGACCAGAACTTCTGTATTATACCACCCAAGTTACCGTAAAAACTTAGGTTTTGGAAATATGGCTGATTATAGTAGTCGCTTTGAGATGTGCGGACAGCGATTTGTCAAAGTATGACATGAAAAATAAAATAAATACGGAAGTGTACCAACATGACGTACACATAGGATGATAGAATAGGTCCTGAAATTTAGTATTATACCACCCAAGTTACCTTAAAAACTTAGGTTTTGGAAATATGGGTGATTAAATTAGTCGCTATGCGATGTGCGGACAACGATTTGTCTAAGTTTGACATGAAATATAAAAATAAATACGGAATTGTGGATACATGACGTACACGTAGGGTGATAGAATAGGACCAGAACTTCTGTATTATACCACCCAAGTTACCGTAAAAACTTAGGTTTTGGAAATATGGCTGATTATAGTAGTCGCTTTGAGATGTGCGGACAGCGATTTGTCAAAGTATGACATGAAAAATAAAATAAATACGGAAGTGTACCAACATGACGTACACATAGGATGATAGAATAGGTCCTGAAATTTAGTATTATACCACCCAAGTTACCTTAAAAACTTAGGGTTTGGAAATATGGGTGATTAAATTAGTCGCTCTGCGATGTGCGGACAACGATTTGTCTAAGTATGACATGAAATATAATAATAAATACGGAGGTGTGCCAACATTACGTACACGTAGCGTGATAGAATCGGACCAGAACTTCTGTATTATACCACCCAAGTTACCGTAAAAACTTAGGTTTTGGAAATATGGCTGATTAAAGTAGTCGCATTGAGATGTGCGGACAGCGATTTGTCAAAGTATGACATGAAAAATAAAATAAATACGGAAGTGTGCCAACATGACGTACACATAGGATGATAGAATAGGTCCTGAAATTTAGTATTATACCACCCAAGTTACCGTAAAAACTTAGGTTTTGGAAATATGGGTGATTAAATTAGTCGCTATGCGATGTGCGGACAACGATTTGTCTAAGTTTGACATGAAATATAAAAATTAATACGGAATTGTGGATACATGACGTACACATAGGGTGATAGATTAGGACCAGAACTATAGTATTATACCACTCAGGTTATCCGAAAAACTTAGGTTTTAGAAACATGGGTAGTTAAAATAGTCGCTTTGGATGTGTGGACAGCGATCCGCCTAAGTTTGACATGAAATATAAAATAAATACGCGAGTGTGCCAACAAGACTTACACATAGGGTGATAGAATAGGACCAGAACTTCTGTATTATACCACCCAAGTTACCGTAAAAACTTGGGTTTTGGAAATATTGCTGATTAAAGTAGTCGCTTTGCGATGGGCGGACAGCGATTTGTCTAAGTTTGACATGAAATATAAAATAAATACGGAAGTGTTCCAACATGACGTACACATAGTATGATAGAATAGGTCCAGAACTTTAGTACTATACCACCCAAGTTACCTTATAAACTTAGGTATTGGAAATATGGGTGATTAAATTAGTCGCTATGCGATGTGCGGACAGCGATTTGTCAAAGTATGACATGAAAAATAAAATAAATACGGAAGTGTGCCAACATGACGTACACATAGGGTGATAGAATAGGACCAGAACTTCTGTATTATACCACCCAAGTTACCGTAAAAACTTAGGTTTTGGAAATATGGGTGATTATATTAGTCGCTATGCGATGTGCGGACAACGATTTGTCTAAGTTTGACATGAAATATAAAAATAAATACGGAATTGTGGATACATGACGTACACATAGGGTGATAGAATAGGACCAGAACTTTAGTACTATACCACCCAAGTTACCTTAAAAACTTAGGTTTTGGAAATATGGGTGATTAAATTAGTCGCTATGCGATGTGCGGACAACGATTTGTCTAAGTATGACATAAAATATAAAATAAATACGGAAGTGTGCCAACATGACGTACACATAGGATGATAGAATAGGTCCTAAAATTTAGTATTATACCACCCAAGTTACCTTAAAAACTTAGGTTTTGGAAATATGGGTGATTAAATTAGTCGCTATGCGATGTGCGGACAACGATTTGTCTAAGTTTGACATGAAATATAAAAATAAATACGGAATTGTGGATACATGACGTACACGTAGGGTGATAGAATAGGACCAGAACTTCTGTATTATACCACCCAAGTTACCGTAAAAACTTAGGTTTTGGAAATATGGCTGATTATAGTAGTCGCTTTGAGATGTGCGGACAGCGATTTGTCAAAGTATGACATGAAAAATAAAATAAATACGGAAGTGTACCAACATGACGTACACATAGGATGATAGAATAGGTCCTGAAATTTAGTATTATACCACCCAAGTTACCTTAAAAACTTAGGTTTTGGAAATATGGGTGATTAAATTAGTCGCTATGCGATGTGCGGACAACGATTTGTCTAAGTTTGACATGAAATATAAAAATAAATACGGAATTGTGGATACATGACGTACACGTAGGGTGATAGAATAGGACCAGAACTTCTGTATTATACCACCCAAGTTACCGTAAAAACTTAGGTTTTGGAAATATGGCTGATTATAGTAGTCGCTTTGAGATGTGCGGACAGCGATTTGTCAAAGTATGACATGAAAAATAAAATAAATACGGAAGTGTACCAACATGACGTACACATAGGATGATAGAATAGGTCCTGAAATTTAGTATTATACCACCCAAGTTACCTTAAAAACTTAGGGTTTGGAAATATGGGTGATTAAATTAGTCGCTCTGCGATGTGCGGACAACGATTTGTCTAAGTATGACATGAAATATAATAATAAATACGGAGGTGTGCCAACATTACGTACACGTAGCGTGATAGAATAGGACCAGAACTTCTGTATTATACCACCCAAGTTACCGTAAAAACTTAGGTTTTGGAAATATGGCTGATTAAAGTAGTCGCATTGAGATGTGCGGACAGCGATTTGTCAAAGTATGACATGAAAAATAAAATAAATACGGAAGTGTGCCAACATGACGTACACATAGGATGATAGAATAGGTCCTGAAATTTAGTATTATACCACCCAAGTTACCGTAAAAACTTAGGTTTTGGAAATATGGGTGATTAAATTAGTCGCTATGCGATGTGCGGACAACGATTTGTCTAAGTTTGACATGAAATATAAAAATTAATACGGAATTGTGGATACATGACGTACACATAGGGTGATAGATTAGGACCAGAACTATAGTATTATACCACTCAGGTTATCCGAAAAACTTAGGTTTTAGAAACATGGGTAGTTAAAATAGTCGCTTTGGATGTGTGGACAGCGATCCGCCTAAGTTTGACATGAAATATAAAATAAATACGCGAGTGTGCTAACAAGACTTACACATAGGGTGATAGAATAGGACCAGAACTTCTGTATTATACCACCCAAGTTACCGTAAAAACTTGGGTTTTGGAAATATTGCTGATTAAAGTAGTCGCTTTGCGATGGGCGGACAGCGATTTGTCTAAGTTTGACATGAAATATAAAATAAATACGGAAGTGTTCCAACATGACGTACACATAGTATGATAGAATAGGTCCAGAACTTTAGTACTATACCACCCAAGTTACCTTATAAACTTAGGTATTGGAAATATGGGTGATTAAATTAGTCGCTATGCGATGTGCGGACAGCGATTTGTCAAAGTATGACATGAAAAATAAAATAAATACGGAAGTGTGCCAACATGACGTACACATAGGGTGATAGAATAGGACCAGAACTTCTGTATTATACCACCCAAGTTACCGTAAAAACTTAGGTTTTGGAAATATGGGTGATTATATTAGTCGCTATGCGATGTGCGGACAACGATTTGTCTAAGTTTGACATGAAATATAAAAATAAATACGGAATTGTGGATACATGACGTACACATAGGGTGATAGAATAGGACCAGAACTTTAGTACTATACCACCCAAGTTACCTTAAAAACTTAGGTTTTGGAAATATGGGTGATTAAATTAGTCGCTATGCGATGTGCGGACAACGATTTGTCTAAGTATGACATAAAATATAAAATAAATACGGAAGTGTGCCAACATGACGTACACATAGGATGATAGAATAGGTCCTAAAATTTAGTATTATACCACCCAAGTTACCTTAAAAACTTAGGTTTTGGAAATATGGGTGATTAAATTAGTCGCTATGCGATGTGCGGACAACGATTTGTCTAAGTTTGACATGAAATATAAAAATAAATACGGAATTGTGGATACATGACGTACACGTAGGGTGATAGAATAGGACCAGAACTTCTGTATTATACCACCCAAGTTACCGTAAAAACTTAGGTTTTGGAAATATGGCTGATTATAGTAGTCGCTTTGAGATGTGCGGACAGCGATTTGTCAAAGTATGACATGAAAAATAAATTAAATACGGAAGTGTACCAACATGACGTACACATAGGATGATAGAATAGGTCCTAAAATTTAGTATTATACCACCCAAGTTACCTTAAAAACTTAGGTTTTGGAAATATGGGTGATTAAATTAGTCGCTATGCGATGTGCGGACAACGATTTGTCTAAGTATGACATGAAATATAATTATAATTACGGAGGTGTGCCAACATTACGTACATGTAGGGTGATAGAATAGGACCAGAACTTCTGTATTATACCACCCAAGTTACCGTAAAAACTTAGGTTTTGGAAATATGGCTGATTAAAGTAGTCGCATTGAGATGTGCGGACAGAGATTTGTCGAAGTTTGACACGAAATATAAAAAAAATACGGAGGTGTGCCAACATGACGTACACATAGGATGATAGAATAGGTCCAGAACTTTAGTACTACACCACCCAAGTTACCTTTAACACTTAGGTTTTGGAAATACGGGTGATTAAAATAGTCGCTTTGGATGTGTGGACAGCGATCCACCTAAGTTTGACATAAAATATAAAATAAATACGGCAGTGTGTCAGCATGACGTACACGTAGGGTGATAGAATAGGACCAGAACTTCTGTATTATACCACCCAAGTTACCTTAAAAACTTAGGTTTTGGAAATATGGCTGATTAAAGTAGTCGCATTGAGATGTGCGGACAGAGATTTGTCGAAGTTTGACATGAAAAATAAAATAAATACGGAAGTGTGCCAACGTGACGTACACATAGGATGAAAGAATAGGTCCTGAAATTTAGTATTATACCACCCAAGTTACCCTAAAAACTTAGGTTTTGGAAATATGTGTGATTAAATTAGTCGCTATGCGATGTGCGGACAACGATTTGTCTAAGTATGACATGAAATATAATAATAAATACGGAGGTGTGCCAACATTACGTACACATAGGGTGATAGAATAGGACCAGAACTTCTGTATTATACCACCCAAGTTACCGTAAAAACTTAGGTTTTGGAAATATGGGTGATTAAATTAGTCGCTATGCGATGTGCGGACAACGATTTGTCTAAGTTTGACATGAAATATAAAAATAAATACGGAATTGTGGATACATGACGTACACATAGGGTGATAGAATAGGACCAGAACTTCTGTATTATACCACCCAAGTTACCGTAAAAACTTAGGTTTTGGAAATGTGGCTGATTAAAGTAGTCGCATTGAGATGTGCGGACAGCGATTTGTCAAAGTATGACATGAAAAATAAAATAAATACGGAAGTTTGCCAACATGACGTACACATAGGATGAAAGAATAGGACCAGAACTTTAGTACTATACCACCCAAGTTACCTTAAAAACTTAGGTTTTGGAAATATGAATGATTAAATTAGTCGCTATGCGATGTGCGGACAACGATTTGTCTAAGTATGACATGAAATATAATAATAAATACGGAGGTGTGCCAACATTACGTACACGTAGGGTGATAGAATAGGACCAGAACTTCTGTATTATACCACTCAAGTTACCGTAAAAACTTAGGTTTTGGAAATATGGCTGAATAAAGTAGTCGCATTGAGATGTGCGGACAGAGATTTGTCAAAGTTTGACACGAAATATAAAAAAAATACGGAGGTGTGCCAACATAACGTTCACATAGGATGATAGAATAGGTCCAGAACTTTAGTACTATACCACCCAAGTTACTTTAAAAACTTAGGTTTTGGAAATACGGGTGATTAAAATAGTCGCTTTGGATGTGTGGATAGTGATCCACCTAAGTTTGACATAAAATATAAAATAAATACGGCAGTTTGTCAGCATGACGTACACGTAGGGTGATGAAATAGGACCAGAACTTCTGTATTATACCACCCAAGTTACCGTAACAACTTAGGTTTTGGAAATATGGCTGATTAAAGTAGTCGCTTTGCGATGTGCGGACAGCGATTTGTCTAAGTTTGACATGAAATATAAAATAAACACGGAAGTGTGCCAGCATGACGTACACATAGGATGAAAGAATAGGACTAGAACTTTAGTACCATACCACCCTAAGTTACCATAAAAAATTAGGTTTTGGAAATATGGGTGATTAAATTAGTCGCTATGCGATGTGCGGACAACGAGTTGTCAAAGTATGACATGAAAAATAAAATAAATACGGAAGTGTGCCAACATGACGTACACATAGGATGAAAGAATAGGACCAGAACTTTAGTACTATACCACCCAAGTTACCTTAAAAACTTAGGTTTTGGAAATATGGCTGATTAAATTAGTCGCTATGCGATGTGCGGACAACGATTTGTCTAAGTTTGACATGAAATATAAAAATAAATACGTAATTGTGGATACATGACGTACACATAGGGTGATAGAATAGGACCAGAACTTCTGTATTATACCACCCAAGTTACCGTAAAAACTTGGGTTTTGGAAATATTGCTGATTAAAGTAGTCGCTTTGGATGTGTGGACAGCGATCCGCCTAATTTTGACATGAAATATAAAATAAATACGCGAGTGTGCCAACAAGACTTACACATAGGGTGATAGAATAGGACCAGAACTTCTGTATTATACCACCCAAGTTACCGTAAAAACTTGGGTTTTGGAAATATTGCTGATTAAAGTAGTCGCTTTGCGATGGGCGGACAGCGATTTGTCTAAGTTTGACATGAAATATAAAATAAATACGGAAGTGTTCCAACATGACGTACACAAAGTATGATAGAATAGGTCCAGAACTTTAGTACTATACCACCCAAGTTACCTTATAAACTTAGGTATTGGAAATATGGGTGATTAAATTAGTCGCTATGCGATGTGCGGACAGCGATTTGTCAAAGTATGACATGAAAAATAAAATAAATACGGAAGTGTGCCAACATGACGTACACATAGGGTGATAGAATAGGACCAGAACTTCTGTATTATACCACCCAAGTTACCGTAAAAACTTAGGTTTTGGAAATATGGGTGATTAAATTAGTCGCTATGCGATGTGCGGACAACGATTTGTCTAAGTTTGACATGAAATATAAAAATAAATACGGAATTGTGGATACATGACGTACACATAGGGTGATAGAATAGGACCAGAACTTTAGTACTATACCACTCAAGTTACCTTAAAAACTTAGGTTTTGGAAATATGGGTGATTAAATTAGTCGCTATGCGATGTGCGGACAACGATTTGTCTAAGTATGACATAAAATATAAAATAAATACGGAAGTGTGCCAACATGACGTACACATAGGATGATAGAATAGGTCTTAAAATTTAGTATTATACCAACCAAGTTACCTTAAAAACTTAGGTTTTGGAAATATGGGTGATTAAATTAGTCGCTATGCGATGTGCGGACAACGATTTGTCTAAGTTTGACATGAAATATAAAAATAAATACGGAATTGTGGATACATGACGTACACGTAGGGTGATAGAATAGGACCAGAACTTCTGTATTATACCACCCAAGTTACCGTAAAAACTTAGGTTTTGGAAATATGGCTGATTATAGTAGTCGCTTTGAGATGTGCGGACAGAGATTTGTCGAAGTTTGACATGAAAAATAAAATAAATACGGAAGTGTGCCAACGTGACGTACACATAGGATGAAAGAATAGGTCCAGAACTTTAGTACTATACCACCCAAGTTACCGTAAAAACTTAGGTTTTGGAAATATGGGTGATTAAATTAGTCGCTATGCGATGTGCGGACAACGATTTGTTCAAGTATGACATGAAATATAATAATAAATACGGAGGTGTGCCAACATGACGTACACATAGGGTGATAGAATAGGACCAGAAATTCTGTATAATACCACCCAAGTTACCGTAAAAACTTAGGTTTTGGAAATATGGCTGATTAAAGTAGTCGCATTGAGATGTGCGGACAGCAATTTGTCAAAGTATGACATGAAAAATAAAATAAATACGGAAGTGTGCCAACATGACGTACACATAGGATGATAGAATAGGTCATGAAATTTAGTATTATACCACCCAAGTTACCCTAAAAACTTAGGTTTTGGAAATATGGGTGATTAAATTAGTCGCTATGCGATGTGCGGACAACGATTTGTCTAAGTATGACATGAAATATAATAATAAATACGGAGGTGTGCCAACATTACGTACACATAGGGTGATAGAATAGGACCAGAACTTCTGTATTATACCACCCAAGTTACCGTAAAAACTTAGGTTTTTGAAATATGGCTGATTAAAGTAGTCGCATTGAGATGTGCGGACAGAGATTCGTCGAAGTTTGACACGAAATATAATAAAAATACGGAGGTGTGCCAACATGACGTACACATAGGATGATAGAAAAGGTCCAGAACTTTAGTACTATACCACCCAAGTCACCGTAAAAACTTAGGTTTTGGAAATATGGCTGATTAAATTAGTCGCATTGAGATGTGCGGACAGCGATTTGTCTAAGTTTGACATGAAATATAAAAATAAATACGGAATTGTGGATACATGACGTACACATAGGGTGATAGAATAGGACCAGAACTTCTGTATTATACCACCTAAGTTACCGTAAAAACTTAGGTTTTGGAAATATGGGTGATTAAATTAGTCGCTATGCGATGTGCGGACAACGATTTGTCTAAGTTTGACATGAAATATAAAAATAAATACGGAATTGTGGATACATGACGTACACATAGGGTGATAGAATAGGACCAGAACTTCTGTATTATACCACCCAAGTTACCGTAAAAACTTAGGTTTTGGAAATATGGCTGATTAAAGTAGTCGCATTGAGATGTGCGGACAGCGATTTGTCAAAGTATGACATGAAAAATAAAATAAATACGGAAGTGTGCCAACATGACGTACACATAGGATGAAAGAATAGGACCAGAACTTTAGTACTATACCACCCAAGTTACCTTAAAAACTTAGGTTTTGGAAATATGAATGATTAAATTAGTCGCTATGCGATGTGCGGACAACGATTTGTCTAAGTATGACATGAAATATAATAATAAATACGGAGGTGTGCCAACATTACGTACACGTAGGGTGATAGAATAGGACCAGAACTTCTGTATTATACCACCCAAGTTACCGTAAAAACTTAGGTTTTGGAAATATGGCTGATTAAAGTAGTCGCATTGAGATGTGCGGACAGAGATTTGTCGAAGTTTGACACGAAATATAAAAAAAATACGGAGGTGTGCCAACATGACGTACACATAGGATGATAAAATAGGTCCAGAACTTTAGTACTATACCACCCAAGTTACCTTAAAAACTTAGGTTTTGGAAATACGGGTGATTAAAATAGTCGCTTTGGATGTGTGGATAGTGATCCACCTAAGTTTGACATAAAATATAAAATAAATACGGCAGTTTGTCAGCATGACGTACACGTAGGGTGATGAAATAGGACCAGAACTTCTGTATTATACCACCCAAGTTACCGTAACAACTTAGGTTTTGGAAATATGGCTGATTAAAGTAGTCGCTTTGCGATGTGCGGACAGCGATTTGTCTAAGATTGACATGAAATATAAAATAAACACGGAAGTGTGCCAGCATGACGTACACATAGGATGAAAGAATAGGACTAGAACTTTAGTACCATACCACCCTAAGTTACCATAAAAAATTAGGTTTTGGAAATATGGGCGATTAAATTAGTCGCTATGCGATGTGCGGACAACGAGTTGTCAAAGTATGACATGAAAAATAAAATAAATACGGAAATGTGCCAACATGACGTACACATAGGATGAAAGAATAGGACCAGAACTTTAGTACTATACCACCCAAGTTACCTTAAAAACTTAGGTTTTGGAAATATGGCTGATTAAATTAGTCGCTATGCGATGTGCGGACAACGATTTGTCTAAGTTTGACATGAAATATAAAAATAAATACGTAATTGTGGATACATGACGTACACATAGGGTGATAGAATAGGACCAGAACTTCTGTATTATACCACCCAAGTTACCGTAAAAACTTAGGTTTTGGAAATATGGGTGATTAAATTAGTCGCTATGCGATGTGCGGACAACGATCTGTCTAAGTTTAACATGAAATATAAAAATAAATACTGAATTGTGGATACATGACGTACACGTAGGATGAAAGAATAGGACCAGAACTTTAGTACTATACCACCCAAGTTACCTTAAAAACTTAGGTTTTGGAAATATGGGTGATTAAATTAGTCGCTATGCGATGTGCGGACAACGATTTGTCTAAGTATGACATGAAATATAATAATAAATACGGAGGTGTGCCAACATTACGTACACGTAGGGTGATAGAATAGGACCAGAACCTCTGTATTATACCACCCAAGTTACCGTAAAAACTTATGTTTTGGAAATATGGCTGATTAAAGTAGTCGCATTGAGATGTGCGGACAGAGATTTGTCGAAGTTTGACACGAAATATAAAAAAAATACGGAGGTGTGCCAACATGACGTACACATAGGATGATAGAATAGGTCCTGAAATTTAGTATTATACCACCCAAGTTACCTTAAAAACTTAGGTTTTGGAAATATGGGTGATTAAATTAGTCGCTATGCGATGTGCGGACAACGATTTGTCTAAGTATGACATGAAATATAATAATAAATACGGAGGTGTGCCAACATTACGTACACGTAGGGTGATAGAATAGGACCAGAACTTCTGTATAATACCACCCAAGTTACCGTAAAAACTTAGGTTTTGGAAATATGGCTGATTAAAGTAGTCGCATTGAGATGTGCGGACAGCGATTTGTCAAAGTATGACATGAAAAATAAAATAAATACGGAAGTGTGCCAACATGACGTACACATAGGATGATAGAATAGGTCCTGAAATTTAGTATTATACCACCCAAGTTACCGTAAAAACTTAGGTTTTGGAAATATGGGTGATTAAATTAGTCGCTATGCGATGTGCGGACAACGATTTGTCTAAGTTTGACATGAAATATAAAAATTAATACGGAATTGTGGATACATGACGTACACATAGGGTGATAGAATAGGACCAGAACTATAGTATTATACCACTCAGGTTATCCGAAAAACTTAGGTTTTGGAAATATGGGTAGTTAAAATAGTCGCTTTGGATGTGTGGACAGCGATCCGCCTAAGTTTGACATGAAATATAAAATAAATACGCGAGTGTGCCAACAAGACGTACACATAGGGTGATAGAATTGGACCAGAACTTCTGTATTATACCACCCAAGTTACCGTAAAAACTTAGGTTTTGGAAATATGGCTGATTAAAGTAGTCGCATTGAGATGTGCGGACAGAGATTCGTCGAAGTTTGACACGAAATATAATAAAAATACGGAGGTGTGCCAACATGACGTACACATAGGATGATAGAAAAGGTCCAGAACTTTAGTACTATACCACCCAAGTCACCGTAAAAACTTAGGTTTTGGAAATATGGCTGATTAAAGTAGTCGCATTGAGATGTGCGGACAGCGATTTGTCAAAGTATGACATGAAAAATAAAATAAATACGGAAGTGTGCCAACATGACGTACACATAGGATGAAAGAATAGGACCAGAACTTTAGTACTATACCACCCAAGTTACCTTAAAAACTTAGGTTTTGGAAATATGAATGATTAAATTAGTCGCTATGCGATGTGCGGACAACGATTTGTCTAAGTATGACATGAAATATAATAATAAATACGGAGGTGTGCCAACATTACGTACACGTAGGGTGATAGAATAGGACCAGAACTTCTGTATTATACCACCCAAGTTACCGTAAAAACTTAGGTTTTGGAAATATGGCTGATTAAAGTAGTCGCATTGAGATGTGCGGACAGAGATTTGTCGAAGTTTGACACGAAATATAAAAAAAATACGGAGGTGTGCCAACATGACGTACACATAGGATGATAGAATAGGTCCAGAACTTTAGTACTATACCACCCAAGTTACCTTAAAAACTTAGGTTTTGGAAATACGGGTGATTAAAATAGTCGCTTTGGATGTGTGGATAGTGATCCACCTAAGTTTGACATAAAATATAAAATAAATACGGCAGTTTGTCAGCATGACGTACACGTAGGGTGATGAAATAGGACCAGAACTTCTGTATTATACCACCCAAGTTACCGTAACAACTTAGGTTTTGGAAATATGGCTGATTAAAGTAGTCGCTTTGCGATGTGCGGACAGCGATTTGTCTAAGTTTGACATGAAATATAAAATAAACACGGAAGTGTGCCAGCATGACGTACACATAGGATGAAAGAATAGGACTAGAACTTTAGTACCATACCACCCTAAGTTACCATAAAAAATTAGGTTTTGGAAATATGGGTGATTAAATTAGTCGCTATGCGATGTGCGGACAACGAGTTGTCAAAGTATGACATGAAAAATAAAATAAATACGGAAGTGTTCCAACATGACGTACACATAGTATGATAGAATAGGTCCAGAACTTTAGTACTATACCACCCAAGTTACCTTATAAACTTAGGTTTTGGAAATATGGGTGATTAAATTAGTCGCTATGCGATGGGCGGACAGCGATTTGTCAAAGTATGACATGAAAAATAAAATAAATACGGAAGTGTGCCAACATGACGTACACATAGGGTGATAGAATAGGACCAGAACTTCTGTATTATACCACCCAGGTTACCGTAAAAACTTAGGTTTTGGAAATATGGCTGATTAAAGTAGTCGCATTGAGATGTGCGGACAGAGATTTGTCTAAGTTTGACATGAAAAATAAAATAAATACGGAAGTGTGTCAGCATGACGTACACGTAGGATGAAAGAATAGGACCAGAACTTTAGTACTACACCACCCAAGTTACCGTAAAAACTTAGGTTTTGGAAATATGGGTGTTTAAATTAGTCGCTATGCGATGTGCGGACAACGATTTGTCGAAGTTTGACACGAAATATAAAAAAAATACGGAGGTGTGCCAACATGACGTACACATAGGATGATAGAATACGTCCAGAACTTTAGTACTATACCACCCAAGTTACCGTAAAAACTTAGGTTTTGGAAATATGGGTGATTAAATTAGTCGCTATGCGATGTGCGGACAACGATTTGTCTAAGTTTGACATGAAATATAAAAATAAATACGGAATTGTGGATACATGACGTACACGTTGGATGAAAGAATAGGACCAGAACTTTAGTACTATACCACCCAAATTACCTTAAAAACTTAGGTTTTGGAAATATGGGTGATTAAATTAGTCGCTATGCGATGTGCGGACAACGATTTGTCTAAGTATGACATGAAATATAATAATAAATACGGAGGTGTGCCAACATTACGTACACGTAGGGTGATAGAATAGGACCAGAACTTCTGTATAATACCACCCAAGTTACCGTAAAAACTTGGGTTTTGGAAATATGGCTGATTAAAGTAGTCGCTTTGCGATGGGCGGACAGCGATTTGTCTAGGTTTGACATGAAATATAAAATAAATACGGAAGTGTTCCAACATGACGTACACATAGTATGATAGAATAGGTCCAGAACTTTAGTACTATACCACCCAAGTTACCTTATAAACTTAGGTTTTGGAAATATGGGTGATTAAATTAGTCGCTATGCGATGTGCGGACAGCGATTTGTCAAAGTATGACATGAAAAATAAAATAAATACGGAAGTGTGCCAACATGACGTACACATAGGGTGATAGAATAGGACCAGAACTTCTGTATTATACCACCCAAGTTACCGTAAAAACTTAGGTTTTGGAAATATGGCTGATTAAAGTAGTCGCATTGAGATGTGCGGACAGAGATTTGTCGAAGTTTGACACGAAATATAAAAAAAATACGGAGGTGTGCCAACATGACGTACACATAGGATGATAGAATAGGTCCAGAACTTTAGTACTATACCACCCAAGTTACCTTAAAAACTTAGGTTTTGGAAATACGGGTGATTAAAATAGTCGCTTTGGATGTGTGGATAGTGATCCACCTAAGTTTGACATAAAATATAAAATAAATACGGCAGTTTGTCAGCATGACGTACACGTAGCGTGATGAAATAGGACCAGAACTTCTGTATTATACCACCCAAGTTACCGTAACAACTTAGGTTTTGGAAATATGGCTGATTAAAGTAGTCGCTTTGCGATGTGCGGACAGCGATTTGTCTAAGTTTGACATGAAATATAAAATAAACACGGAAGTGTGCCAGCATGACGTACACATAGGATGAAAGAATAGGACTAGAACTTTAGTACCATACCACCCTAAGTTACCATAAAAAATTAGGTTTTGGAAATATGGGTGATTAAATTAGTCGCTATGCGATGTGCGGACAACGAGTTGTCAAAGTATGACATGAAATATAAAATAAATACGGAAGTGTTCCAACATGACGTACACATAGTATGATAGAATAGGTCCAGAACTTTAGTACTATACCACCCAAGTTACCTTATAAACTTAGGTTTTGGAAATATGGGTGATTAAATTAGTCGCTATGCGATGGGCGGACAGCGATTTGTCAAAGTATGACATGAAAAATAAAATAAATACGGAAGTGTGCCAACATGACGTACACATAGGGTGATAGAATAGGACCAGAACTTCTGTATTATACCACCCAAGTTACCGTAAAAACTTAGGTTTTGGAAATATGGCTGATTAAAGTAGTCGCATTGAGATGTGCGGACAGAGATTTGTCTAAGTTTGACATGAAAAATAAAATAAATACGGAAGTGTGTCAGCATGACGTACACGTAGGATGAAAGAATAGGACCAGAACTTTAGTACTACACCACCCAAGTTACCGTAAAAACTTAGGTTTTGGAAATATGGGTGTTTAAATTAGTCGCTATGCGATGTGCGGACAACGATTTGTCGAAGTTTGACACGAAATATAAAAAAAATACGGAGGTGTGCCAACATGACGTACACATAGGATGATAGAATACGTCCAGAACTTTAGTACTATACCACCCAAGTTACCGTAAAAACTTAGGTTTTGGAAATATGGGTGATTAAATTAGTCGCTATGCGATGTGCGGACAACGATTTGTCTAAGTTTGACATGAAATATAAAAATAAATACGGAATTGTGGATACATGACGTACACGTTGGATGAAAGAATAGGACCAGAACTTTAGTACTATACCACCCAAATTACCTTAAAAACTTAGGTTTTGGAAATATGGGTGATTAAATTAGTCGCTATGCGATGTGCGGACAACGATTTGTCTAAGTATGACATGAAATATAATAATAAATACGGAGGTGTGCCAACATTACGTACACGTAGGGTGATAGAATAGGACCAGAACTTCTGTATAATACCACCCAAGTTACCGTAAAAACTTGGGTTTTGGAAATATGGCTGATTAAAGTAGTCGCTTTGCGATGGGCGGACAGCGATTTGTCTAAGTTTGACATGAAATATAAAATAAATACGGAAGTGTTCCAACATGACGTACACATAGTATGATAGAATAGGTCCAGAACTTTAGTACTATACCACCCAAGTTACCTTATAAACTTAGGTTTTGGAAATATGGGTGATTAAATTAGTCGCTATGCGATGTGCGGACAGCGATTTGTCAAAGTATGACATGAAAAATAAAATAAATACGGAAGTGTGCCAACATGACGTACACATAGGGTGATAGAATAGGACCAGAACTTCTGTATTATACCACCCAAGTTACCGTAAAAACTTAGGTTTTGGAAATATGGCTGATTAAAGTAGTCGCATTGAGATGTGCGGACAGAGATTTGTCTAAGTTTGACATGAAAAATAAAATAAATACGGAAGTGTGTCAGCATGACGTACACGTAGGATGAAAGAATAGGACCAGAACTTTAGTACTACACCACCCAAGTTACCGTAAAAACTTAGGTTTTGGAAATATGGGTGTTTAAATTAGTCGCTATGCGATGTGCGGACAACGATTTGTCGAAGTTTGACACGAAATATAAAAAAAATACGGAGGTGTGCCAACATGACGTACACATAGGATGATAGAATACGTCCAGAACTTTAGTACTATACCACCCAAGTTACCGTAAAAACTTAGGTTTTGGAAATATGGGTGATTAAATTAGTCGCTATGCGATGTGCGGACAACGATTTGTCTAAGTTTGACATGAAATATAAAAATAAATACGGAATTGTGGATACATGACGTACACACAGGGGGATAGAATATTACCAGAACTTCTGTACTATACCACCCAAGTTACCATAAAATCTTAGGTTTTGGATATATGGGGGATTAAAAATAGTCGCTATGCGATGTGCGGACAACGATTTGTCTAAGTATGACATGAAATATAATAATAAATACGGAGGTGTGCCAACATTACGTACATATAGGGTGATAGAATAGGACCAGAACTTCTGTATTATACCACCCAAGTTACCGTAAAAACTTAGGTTTTGGAAATATGGCTGATTAAAGTAGTCGCATTGAGATGTGCGGACAGAGATTTATCGAAGTTTGACAAGTAATATAAAAAAAATACGGAGGTGTGCCAACATTACGTACACATAGGATGATAGAATAGGTCCAGAACTTTAGTACTATACCACCCAAGTTACCTTAAAAACTTAGGTTTTGGAAATACGGGTGATTAAAATAGTCGCTTTGGATGTGTGGACATTGATCCACCTAAGTTTGACATAAAATATAAAATAAATACGGCAGTGTGTCAGCATGACGTACACGTAGGGTGATGAAATAGGACCAGAACTTCTGTATTATACCACCCAAGTTACCGTAAAAACTTAGGTTTTGGAAATATGGCTGATTAAAGTAGTCGCATTGAGATGTGCGGACAGCGATTTGTCAAAGTATGACATGAAAAATAAAATAAATACGGAAGTGTGCCAACATGACGTACACATAGGATGATAGAATAGGTCCTTAAATTTAGTATTATACCACCCAAGTTACCTTAAAAACTTAGGTTTTGGAAATATGGGTGATTAAATTAGTCGCTATGCGATGTGCGGACAACGATTTGTCTAAGTTTGACATGAAATGTAAAAATAAATACGGAATTGTGGATACATGACGTACACATAGGGTGATAGAATAGGTCCTGAAATTTAGTATTATACCACCCAAGTTACCTTAAAAACTTAGGTTTTGGAAATACGGGTGATTAAAATAGTCGCTATGCGATGTGCGGACAGCGATTTGTCAAAGTATGACATGAAAAATAAAATAAATACGGAAGTGTGCCAACATGACGTACACATAGGATGATAGAATAGGTCCAGAACTTTAGTACTATACCACCCAAGTTACCTTAAAAACTTAGGTTTTGGAAATACGGGTGATTAAAATAGTCGCTTTGGATGTGTGGATAGTGATCCACCTAAGTTTGACATAAAATATAAAATTAATACGGCAGTTTGTCAGCATGACGTACACGTAGGGTGATGAAAAAGGACCAGAACTTCTGTATTATACCACCCAAGTTACCGTAACAACTTAGGTTTTGGAAATATGGCTGATTAAAGTAGTCGCTTTGCGATGTGCGGACAGCGATTTGTCTAAGTTTGACATGAAATATAAAATAAGCACGGAAGTGTGCCAGCATGACGTACACATAGGATGAAAGAATAGGACTAGAACTTTAATACCATACCACCCTAAGTTACCATAAAAAATTAGGTTTTGGAAATATGGGTGATTAAATTAGTCACTATGCGATGTGCGGACAACGAGTTGTCAAAGTATGACATGAAAAATAAAATAAATACGGAAGTGTGCCAACATGACGTACACATAGGATGAAAGAATAGGACCAGAACTTTAGTACTATACCACCCAAGTTACCTTAAAAACTTAGGTTTTGGAAATATGGGTGATTAAATTAGTCGCTATGCGATGTGCGGACAACGATTTGTCTAAGTTTGACATGAAATATAAAAATAAATACGTAATTGTGGATACATGACGTACACATAGGGTGATAGAATAGGACCAGAACTTCTGTATTATACCACCCAAGTTACCGTAAAAACTTAGGTTTTGGAAATATGGGTGATTAAATTAGTCGCTATGCGATGTGCGGACAACGATCTGTCTAAGTTTAACATGAAATATAAAAATAAATACTGAATTGTGGATACATGACGTACACGTAGGATGAAAGAATAGGACCAGAACTTTAGTACTATACCACCCAAGTTACCTTAAAAACTTAGGTTTTGGAAATATGGGTGATTAAATTAGTCGCTATGCGATGTGCGGACAACGATTTGTCTAAGTATGACATGAAATATAATAATAAATACGGAGGTGTGCCAACATTACGTACACGTAGGGTGATAGAATAGGACCAGAACTTCTGTATTATACCACCCAAGTTACCGTAAAAACTTAGGTTTTGGAAATATGGCTGATTAAAGTAGTCGCATTGAGATGTGCGGACAGAGATTTGTCGAAGTTTGACACGAAATATAAAAAAAATACGGAGGTGTGCCAACATGACGTACACATAGGATGATAGAATAGGTCCTGAAATTTAGTATTATACCACCCAAGTTACCTTAAAAACTTAGGTTTTGGAAATATGGGTGATTAAATTAGTCGCTATGCGATGTGCGGACAACGATTTGTCTAAGTATGACATGAAATATAATAATAAATACGGAGGTGTGCCAACATTACGTACACGTAGGGTGATAGAATAGGACCAGAACTTCTGTATAATACCACCCAAGTTACCGTAAAAACTTAGGTTTTGGAAATATGGCTGATTAAAGTAGTCGCATTGAGATGTGCGGACAGCGATTTGTCAAAGTATGACATGAAAAATAAAATAAATACGGAAGTGTGCCAACATGACGTACACATAGGATGATAGAATAGGTCCTGAAATTTAGTATTATACCACCCAAGTTACCGTAAAAACTTAGGTTTTGGAAATATGGGTGATTAAATTAGTCGCTATGCGATGTGCGGACAACGATTTGTCTAAGTTTGACATGAAATATAAAAATTAATACGGAATTGTGGATACATGACGTACACATAGGGTGATAGAATAGGACCAGAACTATAGTATTATACTACTCAGGCTATCCGAAAAACTTAGGTTTTGGAAATATGGGTAATTAAAATAGTCGCTTTGGATGTGTGGACAGCGATCCGCCTAAGTTTGACATGAAATATAAAATAAATACGCGAGTGTGCCAACAAGACGTACACATAGGGTGATAGAATTGGACCAGAACTTCTGTATTATACCACCCAAGTTACCGTAAAACTTGGGTTTTGGAAATATGGCTGATTAAAGTAGTCGCTTTGCGATGGGCGGACAGCGATTTGTCTAAGTTTGACATGAAATATAAAATAAATACGGAAGTGTTCCAACATGACGTACACATAGTATGATAGAATAGGTAAAGAACTTTAGTACTATACCACCCAAGTTACCTTATAAACTTAGGTTTTGGAAATATGGGTGATTAAATTAGTCGCTATGCGATGTGCGGACAGCGATTTGTCAAAGTATGACATGAAAAATAAAATAAATACGGAAGTGTGCCAACATGACGTACACATAGGGTGATAGAATAGGACCAGAACTTCTGTATTATACCACCCAATTTACCGTAAAAACTTAGGTTTTGGAAATATGGCTGATTAAAGTAGTCGCATTGAGATGTGCGGACAGAGATTTGTCTAAGTTTGACATGAAAAATAAAATAAATACGGACGTTTGTCAGCATGACGTACACGTAGGATGAAAGAATAGGACCAGAACTTTAGTACTACACCACCCAAGTTACCGTAAAAACTTAGGTTTTGGAAATATGGGTGTTTAAATTAGTCGCTATGCGATGTGCGGACAACGATTTGTCGAAGTTTGACACGAAATATAAAAAAAATACGGAGGTGTGCCAACATGACGTACACATAGGATGATAGAATACGTCCAGAACTTTAGTACTATACCACCCAAGTTACCGTAAAAACTTAGGTTTTGGAAATATGGGTGATTAAATTAGTCGCTATGCGATGTGCGGACAACGATTTGTCTAAGTTTGACATGAAATATAAAAATAAATACGGAATTGTGGATACATGACGTACACACAGGGGGATAGAATAGGACCAGAACTTCTGTACTATACCACCCAAGTTACCATAAAATCTTAGGTTTTGGATATATGGGGGATTAAAAATAGTCGCTATGCGATGTGCGGACAACGATTTGTCTAAGTATGACATGAAATATAATAATAAATACGGAGGTGTGCCAACATTACGTACATATAGGGTGATAGAATAGGACCAGAACATCTGTATTATACCACCCAAGTTACCGTAAAAACTTAGGTTTTGGAAATATGGCTGATTAAAGTAGTCGCATTGAGATGTGCGGACAGAGATTTATCGAAGTTTGACAAGTAATATAAAAAAATACGGAGGTGTGCCAACATTACGTACACATAGGATGATAGAATAGGTCCAGAACTTTAGTACTATACCACCCAAGTTACCTTAAAAACTTAGGTTTTGGAAATACGGGTGATTAAAATAGTCGCTTTGGATGTGTGGACAGTGATCCACCTAAGTTTGACATAAAATATAAAATAAATACGGCAGTGTGTCAGCATGACGTACACGTAGGGTGATGAAATAGGACCAGAACTTCTGTATTATACCACCCAAGTTATCGTAAAAACTTAGGTTTTGGAAATATGGCTGATTAAAGTAGTCGCATTGAGATGTGCGGACAGCGATTTGTCAAAGTATGACATGAAAAATAAAATAAATACGGAAGTGTGCCAACATGACGTACACATAGGATGATAGAATAGGTCCTGAAATTTAGTATTATACCACCCAAGTTACCTTAAAAACTTAGGTTTTGGAAATATGGGTGATTAAATTAGTCGCTATGCGATGTGCGGACAACGATTTGTTTAAGTTTGACATGAAATATAAAAATAAATACGGAATTGTGGATACATGACGTACACATAGGGTGATAGAATAGGACCAGAACTTCTGTATTATACCACCCAAGTTACCGTAAAAACTTAGGTTTTGGAAATATGGCTGATTAAAGTAGTCGCATTGAGATGTGCGGACAGCGATTTGTCAAAGTATGACATGAAAAATAAAATAAATACGGAAGTGTGCCAACATGACGTACACATAGGATGATAGAATAGGTCCTGAAATTTAGTATTATACCACCCAAGTTACCTTAAAAACTTAGGTTTTGGAAATATGGGTGATTAAATTAGTCGCTATGCGATGTGCGGACAACGATTTGTCTAAGTTTGACATGAAATATAAAAATAAATACGGAATTGTGGATACATGACGTACACGTAGGGTGATAGAATAGGACCAGAACTTCTGTATTATACCACCCAAGTTACCGTAAAATCTTAGGTTTTGGAAATATGGCTGATTAAAGTAGTCGCATTGAGATGTGCGGACAGCGATTTGTCAAAGTATGACATGAAACATAAAATAAATACGGAAGTGTGCCAACATGACGTACACATAGGATGATAGAATAGGTCCTGAAATTTAGTATTATACCACCCAAGTTACCTTAAAAACTTAGGTTTTGGAAATATGAGTGATTAAATTAGTCGCTATGCGATGTGCGGACAACGATTTGTCTAAGTTTGACATGAAATATAAAAATAAATACGGAATTGTGGATACATGACGTACACATAGGGTGATAGAATAGGACCAGAACTTCTGTATTATACCACCCAAGTTACCGTAAAAACATAGGTTTTGGAAATATGGCTGATTAAAGTAGTCGCATTGAGATGTGCGGACAGCGATTTGTCAAAGTATGACATGAAAAATAAAATAAATACGGAAGTGTGCCAACATGACGTACACATAGGATGATAGAATAGGTCCTGAAATTTAGTATTATACCACCCAAGTTACCTTAAAAACTTAGGTTTTGGAAATATGGGTGATTAAAATAGTCGCTATGCGATGTGCGGACAACGATTTGTCTAAGTTTGACATGAAATATAAAAATAAATACGGAACTGTGGATACATGACGTACACATAGGGTGAAAGAATAGGACCAGAACTTCTGTAATATACCACCCAAGTTACCTTAAAAACTTAGGTTTTAGAAATATGGCTGATTAAAGTAGTCGCATTGAGATGTGCGGACAACGATTTGTCTAAGTTTGACATGAAATATAAAAATAAATACGGAATTGTGGATACATGACGTACACGTAGGGTGATAGAATAGGACCAGAACTTCTGTATTATACCACCCACGTTACCGTAAAAACTAAGGTTTTGGAAATATGGCTGATTAAAGTAGTCGCATTGAGATGTGCGGACAGCGATTTGTCAAAGTATGACATGAAAAATAAAATAAATACGGAAGTGTGCCAACATGACGTACACATAGGATGATAGAATAGGTCCTGAAATTTAGTATTATACCACCCAAGTTACCGTAAAAACTTAGGTTTTGGATATATGGGTGATTAAATTAGTCGCTATGCGATGTGCGGACAACGATTTGTCTAAGTTTGATATGAAATATAAAAATAAATACGGAATTTTGAATACATGACGTACACATTGGGTTATAGAATAGGATTAGAACTATATTATTATACCACTCAGGTTACCGTCAAAACTTAGGTTTTGGAAATACGGATGATTAAAATAGTCGCTTTGGATGTGTGGACAGCGATCCACCTAAGTTTGACATAAAATATAAAATAAATACGGCAGTGTGTCAGCATGACGTACACGTAGGATGAAAGAATAGGACCAGAACTTTAGTACTATACCACCCAAGTTACCTTAAAAACTTAGGTTTTGGAAATATGGGTGATTAAATTAGTCGCTATGCGATGTGCGGACAACGATTTGTCTAAGTAGGACATGAAATATAATAATAAATACGGAATTGTGGATACATGACGTACACATAGGGTGATAGAATAGGACCAGAACTTCTGTATTATACCACCCAAGTTACCGTAAAAACTTAGGTTTTGGAAATATGGCTGATTAAAGTAGTCGCATTGAGATGTGCGGACAGCGATTTGTCAAAGTATGACATGAAAAATAAAATAAATACGGAAGTGTGCCAACATGACGTACACATAGGATGATAGAATAGGTCCAGAACTTTAGTACTATACCACCCAAGTTACCGTAAAAACTTAGGTTTTGGAAATATGGCTGATTAAAGTAGTCGCATTGAGATGTGCGGACAGCGATTTGTCTAAGTTTGACATGAAATATAAAAATAAATACGGAATTGTGGATACATGACGTACACATAGGGTGATAGAATAGGACCAGAACTAAAGTATTATACCACTCAGGTTATCCGAAAAACTTAGGTTTTGGAAATATGGGTAATTAAAATAGTCGCTTTGGATGTGTGGACAGCGATCCGCCTAAGTTTGACATGAAATATAAAATAAATACGCGAGTGTGCCAACAAGACGTACACATAGGGTGATAGAATTGGACCAGAACTTCTGTATTATACCACCCAAGTTACCGTAAAAACTTGGGTTTTGGAAATATGGCTGATTAAAGTAGTCGCTTTGCGATGGGCGGACAGCGATTTGTCTAAGTTTGACATGAAATATAAAATAAATACGGAAGTGTTCCAACATGACGTACACATAGTATGATAGAATAGGTCCAGAACTTTAGTACTATACCACCCAAGTTACCTTATAAACTTAGGTTTTGGAAATATGGGAGATTAAATTAGTCGCTATGCGATGTGTGGACAGCGATTTGTCAAAGTATGACATGAAAAATAAAATAAATACGGAAGTGTGCCAACATGACGTACACATAGGGTGATAGAATAGGACCAGAACTTCTGTATTATACCACCCAAGTTACCGTAAAAACTTAGGTTTTGGAAATATGGCTGATTAAAGTAGTCGCATTGAGATGTGCGGACAGAGATTTGTCTAAGTTTGACATGAAAAATAAAATAAATACGGAAGTGTGTCAGCATGACGTACACGTAGGATGAAAGAATAGGACCAGAACTTTAGTACTACACCACCCAAGTTACCGTAAAAACTTAGGTTTTGGAAATATGGGTGTTTAAATTAGTCGCTATGCGATGTGCGGACAACGATTTGTCGAAGTTTGACACGAAATATAAAAAAAATACGGAGGTGTGCCAACATGACGTACACATAGGATGATAGAATACGTCCAGAACTTTAGTACTATACCACCCAAGTTACCGTAAAAACTTAGGTTTTGGAAATATGGGTGATTAAATTAGTCGCTATGCGATGTGCGGACAACGATTTGTCTAAGTTTGACATGAAATATAAAAATAAATACGGAATTGTGGATACATGACGTACACACAGGGGGATAGAATAGGACCAGAACTTCTGTACTATACCACCCAAGTTACCATAAAATCTTAAGTTTTGGATATATGGGGGATTAAAAATAGTCGCTATGCGATGTGCGGACAACGATTTGTCTAAGTATGACATGAAATATAATAATAAATACGGAGGTGTGCCAACATTACGTACATATAGGTTGATAGAAAAGGACCAGAACTTCTGTATTATACCACCCAAGTTACCGTAAAAACTTAGGTTTTGGAAATATGGCTGATTAAAGTAGTCGCATTGAGATGTGCGGACAGAGATTTATCGAAGTTTGACAAGTAATATAAAAAAATACGGAGGTGTGCCAACATTACGTACACATAGGATGATAGAATAGGTCCAGAACTTTAGTACTATACCACCCAAGTTACCTTAAAAACTTAGGTTTTGGAAATACGGGTGATTAAAATAGTCGCTTTGGATGTATGGACAGTGATCCACCTAAGTTTGACATAAAATATAAAATAAATACGGCAGTGTGTCAGCATGACGTACACGTAGGGTGATGAAATAGGACCAGAACTTCTGTATTATACCACCCAGGTTACCGTAAAAACTTAGGTTTTGGAAATATGGCTGATTAAAGTAGTCGCATTGAGATGTGCGGACAGCGATTTGTCAAAGTATGACATGAAAAATAAAATAAATACGGAAGTGTGCCAACATGACGTACACATAGGATGATAGAATAGGTCCTGAAATTTAGTATTATACCACCCAAGTTACCTTAAAAACTTAGGTTTTGGAAATATGGGTGATTAAATTAGTCGCTATGCGATGTGCGGACAACGATTTGTCTAAGTTTGACATGAAATATAAAAATAAATACGGAATTGTGGATACATGACGTACACATAGGGTGATAGTATAGGTCCTGAAATTTAGTATTATACCACACAAGTTACCTTAAAAACTTAGGTTTTGGAAATATGGGTGATTAAATTAGTCGCTATGCGATGTGCGGACAACGATTTGTCTAAGTTTGACATGAAATATAAAAATAAATACGGAATTGTGGATACATGACGTACACGTAGGGTGATAGAATAGGACCAGAACTTCTGTATTATACCACCCACGTTACCGTAAAAACTAAGGTTTTGGAAATATGGCTGATTAAAGTAGTCGCATTGAGATGTGCGGACAGCGATTTGTCTAAGTTTGATATGAAATATAAAAATAAATACGGAATTTTGAATACATGACGTACACATTGGGTTATAGAATAGGATTAGAACTATATTATTATACCACTCAGGTTACCGTCAAAACTTAGGTTTTGGAAATACGGGTGATTAAAATAGTCGCTTTGGATGTGTGGACAGCGATCCACCTAAGTTTGACATAAAATATAAAATAAATACGGCAGTGTGTCAGCATGACGTACACGTAGGATGAAAGAATAGGACCAGAACTTTAGTACTATACCACCCAAGTTACCTTAAAAACTTAGGTTTTGAAAATATGGGTGATTAAATTAGTCGCTATGCGATGTGCGGACAACGATTTGTCTAAGTAGGACATGAAATATAATAATAAATACGGAGGTGTGCCAACATTACGTACACGTAGGGTGATAGAATAGGACCAGAACTTCTGTATTATACCACCCAAGTTACCGTAAAAACTTAGGTTTTGGAAATATGGCTGATTAAAGTAGTCGCATTGAGATGTGCGGACAGAGATTTGTCGACGTTTGACACGAAATATAAAAAAAATACGGAGGTGTGCCAACATGACGTACACATTGGATGATAGAATGGGTCCAGAACTTTAGTACTATACCACCCAAGTTACCGTAAAAACTTAGGTTTTGGAAATATGGCTGATTAAAGTAGTCGCATTGAGATGTGCGGACAGGGATTTGTCAAAGTATGACATGAAAAATAAAATAAATACGGAAGTGTGCCAACATGACGTACTCATAGGATGATAGAATAGGTCCTGAAATTTAGTATTATACCACCCAAGTTACCTTAAAAACTTAGGTTTTGGAAATATGGGTGATTAAATTAGTCGCTATGCGATGTGCGGACAACGATTTGTCTAAGTTTGACATGAAATATAAAAATAAATACGGAATTGTGGATACATGACGTACACGTAGGATGAAAGAATAGGACCAGAACTTTAGTACTATACCACCCAAGTTACCTTAAAAACTTAGGTTTTGAAAATATGGGTGATTAAATTAGTCGCTATGCGATGTGCGGACAACGATTTGTCTAAGTAGGACATGAAATATAATAATAAATACGGAGGTGTGCCAACATTACGTACACGTAGGGTGATAGAATAGGACCAGAACTTCTGTATTATACCACCCAAGTTACCGTAAAAACTTAGGTTTTGGAAATATGGCTGATTAAAGTAGTCGCATTGAGATGTGCGGACAGCGATTTGTCAAAGTATGACATGAAAAATAAAATAAATACGGAAGTGTGCCAACATGACGTACACATAGGATGATAGAATAGGTCCAGAACTTTAGTACTATACCACCCAAGTTACCGTAAAAACTTAGGTTTTGGAAATATGGCTGATTAAAGTAGTCGCATTGAGATGTGCGGACAGCGATTTGTCTAAGTTTGACATGAAATATAAAAATAAATACGGAATTGTGGATACATGACGAACACATAGGGTGATTGAATAGGACCAGAACTTCTGTATTATACCACCCAAGTTACCGTAAAAACTTAGATTTTGGTAATATGGGTGATTAAATTAGTCGCTATGCGATGTGCGGACAACGATTTGTCTAAGTTTGACATGAAATATAAAAATAAATACGGAATTTTGGATACATGACGTACACATTGGGTGATAGAATAGGATTAGAACTATATTATTATACCACTCAGGTTACCGTCAAAACTTAGGTTTTGGAAATACGGGTGATTAAAATAGTCGCTTTAGATGTGTGGACAGCGATCCATCTAAGTTTGACATAAAATATAAAATAAATACGAAAGTGTGTCAGCATGACGTACACGTAGGATGAAAGAATAGGACCAGGACTTTAGTACTATACCACCCAAGTTACCTTAAAAACTTAGGTTTTGGAAATATGGGTGATTAAATTAGTCGCTATGCGATGTGCGGACAACGATTTGTCTAAGTATGACATGAAATATAATAATAAATACGGAGCAGTGCCAACATTACGTACACGTAGGGTGATAGAATAGGACCAGAACTTCTGTATTATACCACCCAAGTTACCGTAAAAACTTAGGTTTTGGAAATATGGCTGATTAAAGTAGTCGCATTGAGATGTGCGGACAGCGATTTGTCAAAGTATGACATGAAAAATAAAATAAATACGGAAGTGTGCCAACACGACGTACACATAGGATGATAGAATAGGTCCTGAAATTTAGTATTATACCACCCAAGTTACCGTAAAAACTTAGGTTTTGGAAATATGGGTGATTAAATTAGTCGCTATGCGATGTGCGGACAACGATTTGTCTAAGTTTGACATGAAATATAAAAATTAATACGGAATTGTGGATACATGACGTACACATAGGGTGATAGAATAGGACCAGAACTATAGTATTATACCACTCAGGTTATCCGAAAAACTTAGGTTTTGGAAATATGGGTAATTAAAATAGTCGCTTTGGATGTGTGGACAGCGATCCGCCTAAGTTTGACATGAAATATAAAATAAATACGGACGTGTTCCAACATGACGTACACATAGTATGATAGAATAGGTCCAGAACTTTAGTACTATACCACCCAAGTTACCTTATAAACTTAGGTTTTGGAAATATGGGTGATTAAATTAGTCGCTATGCGATGTGCGGACAGCGATTAGTCAAAGTATGACATGAAAAATAAAATAAATACGGAAGTGTGCCAACATGACGTACACATAGGGTGATAGAATAGGACCAGAACTTCTGTATTATACCACCCAAGTTACCGTAAAAACTTAGGTTTTGGAAATATGGCTGATTAAAGTAGTCGCATTGAGATGTGCGGACAGAGATTTGTCTAAGTTTGACATGAAAAATAAAATAAATACGGAAGTGTGTCAGGATGACGTACACGTATGATGAAAGAATAGGACCAGAACTTTAGTACTATACCACCCAAGTTACCGTAAAAACTTAGGTTTTGGAAATATGGGTGTTTAAATTAGTCGCTATGCGATGTGCGGACAACGATTTGTCGAAGTTTGACACGAAATATAAAAAAAAAACACGGAGGTGTGCCAACATGACGTACACATAGGATGATAGAATACGTCCAGAACTTTAGTACTATACCACCCAAGTTACCGTAAAAACTTAGGTTTTGGAAATATGGATGATTAAATTAGTCGCAATGCGATGTACGGACAACAATTTGTCTAAGTTTGACATGAAATATAAAAATAAATACGGAATTGTGGATACATGACGTACACACAGGGTGATAGAATAGGACCAGAACTTCTGTACTATACCACCCAAGTTACCATAAAATCTTAGGTTTTGGATATATGGGTGATTAAATTAGTCGCTATGCGATGTGCGGACAACGATTTGTCTAAGTATGACATGAAATATAACAATAAATACGGAGGTGTGCCAACATTACGTACATATAGGGTGATAGAATAGGACCAGAACTTCTGTATTATACCACCCAAGTTAACGTAAAAACTTAGGTTTTGGAAATATGGCTGATTAAAGTAGTCGCATTGAGATGTGTGGACAGAGATTTGTCGAAGTTTGACACGTAATATAAAAAAAATACGGAGGTGTGCCAACATTACGTACACATAGGATGATAGAATAGGTCCAGAACTTTAGTACTATACCACCCAAGTTACCTTAAAAACTTAGGTTTTGGAAATACGGGTGATTAAAATAGTCGCTTTGGATGTGTGGACAGTGATCCACCTAAGTTTGACATAAAATATAAAATAAATACGGCAGTGTGTCAGCATGACGTACACGTAGGGTGATGAAATAGGACCAGAACTTCTGTATTATACTACCCAAGTTACCGTAAAAACTTAGGTTTTGGAAATATGGCTGATAAAAGTAGTCGCATTGAGATGTGCGGACAGCGATTTGTCAAAGTATGACATGAAAAATAAAATAAATACGGAAGTGTGCCAACATGACGTACACATAGGATGATAGAATAGGTCCTGAAATTTAGTATTATACCACCCAAGTTACCTTAAAAACTTAGGTTTTGGAAATATGGGTGATTAAATTAGTCGCTATGCGATGTGCGGACAACGATTTGTCTAAGTTTGACATGAAATATAAAAATAAATACGGAATTGTGGATACATGACGTACACGTAGGGTGATAGAATAGGACCAGAACTTCTGTATTATACCACCCAAGTTACCGTAAAAACTTAGGTTTTGGAAATATGGCTGATTAAAGTAGTCGCATTGAGATGTGCGGACAGCGATTTGTCAAAGTATGACATGAAACATAAAATAAATACGGAAGTGTGCCAACATGACGTACACATAGGATGATAGAATAGGTCCTGAAATTTAGTATTATACCACCCAAGTTACCTTAAAAACTTAGGTTTTGGAAATATGGGTGATTAAATTAGTCGCTATGCGATGTGCGGACAACGATTTGTCTAAGTTTGACATGAAATATAAAAATAAATACGGAATTGTGGATACATAACGTACACATAGGGTGATAGAATAGGACCAGAACTTCTGTATTATACCACCCAAGTTACCGTAAAAACTTAGGTTTTGAAAATATATGGCTGATTAAAGTAGTCGCATTGAGATGTGCGGACAGCGATTTGTCAAAGTATGACATGAAAAATAAAATAAATACGGAAGTGTGCCAACATGACGTACACATAGGATGATAGAATAGGTCCTGAAATTTAGTATTATACCACCCAAGTTACCTTAAAAACTTAGGTTTTGGAAATATGGGTGATTAAATTAGTCGCTATGCGATGTGCGGACAACGATTTGTCTAGGTTTGACATGAAATATAAAAATAAACACGGAATTTTGGATACATGACGTACACATTGGGTGATAGAATAGGATTAGAACTATATTATTATACCACTCAGGTTACCGTCAAAACTTAGGTTTTGGAAATACGGGTGATTAAAATAGTCGCTTTGGATTTGTGGACAGCGATCCACCTAAGTTTGACATAAAATATAAAATAAATACGGCAGTGTGTCAGCATGACGTACACGTATGATGAAAGAATAGGACCAGAACTTTAGTACTATACCACCCAAGTTACCTTAAAAACTTGGGTTTTGGAAATATGGGTGATTAAATTAGTCGCTATGCGATGTGCGGACAACGATTTGTCTAAGTATGACACGAAATATAAAAAAATACGGAGGCGTGCCAACATGACGTACACATAGGATGATAGAATAGGTCCAGAACTTTAGTACTATACCACCCAAGTTACCGTAAAAACTTAGGTTTTGGAAATATGGGTGATTAAATTAGTCGCTATGCGATGTGCGGACAACGATTTGTCTAAGTTTGACATGAAATATAAAAATAAATACGGAATTGTGGATACATGACGTACACATAGGGTGAAAGAATAGGACCAGAACTTCTGTATTATACCACCCATGTTACCTTAAAAACTTAGGTTTTGGAAATATGGCTAATTAAAGTAGTCGCATTGAGATGTGCGGACAACGATTTGTCTAAGTTTGACATGAAATATAAAAATAAATACGGAATTGTGGATACATGACGTACACATAGGGTGATAGAATAGGACCAGAACTATAGTATTATACCACTCAGGTTATCCGAAAAACTTAGGTTTTGGAAATATGGGTAATTAAAATAGTCGCTTTGGATGTGTGGACAGCGATCCGCCTAAGTTTGACATGAAATATAAAATAAATACGGACGTGTTCCAACATGACGTACACATAGTATGATAGAATAGGTCCAGAACTTTAGTACTATACCACCCAAGTTACCTTATAAACTTAGGTTTTGGAAATATGGGTGATTAAATTAGTCGCTATGCGATGTGCGGACAGCGATTAGTCAAAGTATGACATGAAAAATAAAATAAATACGGAAGTGTGCCAACATGACGTACACATAGGGTGATAGAATAGGACCAGAACTTCTGTATTATACCACCCAAGTTACCGTAAAAACTTAGGTTTTGGAAATATGGCTGATTAAAGTAGTCGCATTGAGATGTGCGGACAGAGATTTGTCTAAGTTTGACATGAAAAATAAAATAAATACGGAAGTGTGTCAGGATGACGTACACGTAGGATGAAAGAATAGGACCAGAACTTTAGTACTATACCACCCAAGTTACCGTAAAAACTTAGGTTTTGGAAATATGGGTGTTTAAATTAGTCGCTATGCGATGTGCGGACAACGATTTGTCGAAGTTTGACACGAAATATAAAAAAAAACACGGAGGTGTGCCAACATGACGTACACATAGGATGATAGAATACGTCCAGAACTTTAGTACTATACCACCCAAGTTACCGTAAAAACTTAGGTTTTGGAAATATGGATGATTAAATTAGTCGCAATGCGATGTACGGACAACAATTTGTCTAAGTTTGACATGAAATATAAAAATAAATACGGAATTGTGGATACATGACGTACACACAGGGTGATAGAATAGGACCAGAACTTCTGTACTATACCACCCAAGTTACCATAAAATCTTAGGTTTTGGATATATGGGTGATTAAATTAGTCGCTATGCGATGTGCGGACAACGATTTGTCTAAGTATGACATGAAATATAACAATAAATACGGAGGTGTGCCAACATTACGTACATATAGGGTGATAGAATAGGACCAGAACTTCTGTATTATACCACCCAAGTTAACGTAAAAACTTAGGTTTTGGAAATATGGCTGATTAAAGTAGTCGCATTGAGATGTGTGGACAGAGATTTGTCGAAGTTTGACACGTAATATAAAAAAAATACGGAGGTGTGCCAACATTACGTACACATAGGATGATAGAATAGGTCCAGAACTTTAGTACTATACCACCCAAGTTACCTTAAAAACTTAGGTTTTGGAAATACGGGTGATTAAAATAGTCGCTTTGGATGTGTGGACAGTGATCCACCTAAGTTTGACATAAAATATAAAATAAATACGGCAGTGTGTCAGCATGACGTACACGTAGGGTGATGAAATAGGACCAGAACTTCTGTATTATACCACCCAAGTTACCGTAAAAACTTAGGTTTTGGAAATATGGCTGATTAAAGTAGTCGCATTGAGATGTGCGGACAGCGATTTGTCAAAGTATGACATGAAAAATAAAATAAATACGGAAGTGTGCCAACATGACGTACACATAGGATGATAGAATAGGTCCTGAAATTTAGTATTATACCACCCAAGTTACCTTAAAAACTTAGGTTTTGGAAATATGGGGGATTAAATTAGTCGCTATGCGATGTGCGGACAACGATTTGTCTAAGTTTGACATGAAATATAAAAATAAATACGGAATTGTGGATACATGACGTACACATAGGATGATAGAATAGGACCAGAACTTCTGTATTATACCACCCAAGTTACCGTAAAAACTTAGGTTTTGGAAATATGGCTGATAAAAGTAGTCGCATTGAGATGTGCGGACAGCGATTTGTCAAAGTATGACATGAAAAATAAAATAAATACGGAAGTGTGCCAACATGACGTACACATAGGATGATAGAATAGGTCCTGAAATTTAGTATTATACCACCCAAGTTACCTTAAAAACTTAGGTTTTGGAAATATGGGTGATTAAATTAGTCGCTATGCGATGTGCGGACAACGATTTGTCTAAGTTTGACATGAAATATAAAAATAAATACGGAATTGTGGATACATGACGTACACGTAGGGTGATAGAATAGGACCAGAACTTCTGTATTATACCACCCAAGTTACCGTAAAAACTTAGGTTTTGGAAATATGGCTGATTAAAGTAGTCGCATTGAGATGTGCGGACAGCGATTTGTCAAAGTATGACATGAAACATAAAATAAATACGGAAGTGTGCCAACATGACGTACACATAGGATGATAGAATAGGTCCTGAAATTTAGTATTATACCACCCAAGTTACCTTAAAAACTTAGGTTTTGGAAATATGGGTGATTAAATTAGTCGCTATGCGATGTGCGGACAACGATTTGTCTAAGTTTGACATGAAATATAAAAATAAATACGGAATTGTGGATACATAACGTACACATAGGGTGATAGAATAGGACCAGAACTTCTGTATTATACCACCCAAGTTACCGTAAAAACTTAGGTTTTGAAAATATATGGCTGATTAAAGTAGTCGCATTGAGATGTGCGGACAGCGATTTGTCAAAGTATGACATGAAAAATAAAATAAATACGGAAGTGTGCCAACATGACGTACACATAGGATGATAGAATAGGTCCTGAAATTTAGTATTATACCACCCAAGTTACCTTAAAAACTTAGGTTTTGGAAATATGGGTGATTAAATTAGTCGCTATGCGATGTGCGGACAACGATTTGTCTAGGTTTGACATGAAATATAAAAATAAACACGGAATTTTGGATACATGACGTACACATTGGGTGATAGAATAGGATTAGAACTATATTATTATACCACTCAGGTTACCGTCAAAACTTAGGTTTTGGAAATACGGGTGATTAAAATAGTCGCTTTGGATTTGTGGACAGCGATCCACCTAAGTTTGACATAAAATATAAAATAAATACGGCAGTGTGTCAGCATGACGTACACGTATGATGAAAGAATAGGACCAGAACTTTAGTACTATACCACCCAAGTTACCTTAAAAACTTGGGTTTTGGAAATATGGGTGATTAAATTAGTCGCTATGCGATGTGCGGACAACGATTTGTCTAAGTATGACACGAAATATAAAAAAATACGGAGGCGTGCCAACATGACGTACACATAGGATGATAGAATAGGTCCAGAACTTTAGTACTATACCACCCAAGTTACCGTAAAAACTTAGGTTTTGGAAATATGGGTGATTAAATTAGTCGCTATGCGATGTGCGGACAACGATTTGTCTAAGTTTGACATGAAATATAAAAATAAATACGGAATTGTGGATACATGACGTACACATAGGGTGAAAGAATAGGACCAGAACTTCTGTATTATACCACCCATGTTACCTTAAAAACTTAGGTTTTGGAAATATGGCTAATTAAAGTAGTCGCATTGAGATGTGCGGACAACGATTTGTCTAAGTTTGACATGAAATATAAAAATAAATACGGAATTGTGGATACATGACGTACACATAGGGTGATAGAATAGGTCCTGAAATTTAGTATTATACCACCCAAGTTACCTTAAAAACTTAGGTTTTGGAAATATGGGTGATTAAATTAGTCGCTATGCGATGTGCGGACAACGATTTGTCTAAGTTTGACATGAAATATAAAAATAAATACGGAATTGTGGATACATGACGTACACATAGGGTGATAGAATAGGACCAGAACTTCTGTATTATACCACCCAAGTTACCGTAAAAACTTAGGTTTTGGAAATATGGCTGATAAAAGTAGTCGCATTGAGATGTGCGGACAGCGATTTGTCAAAGTATGACATGAAAAATAAAATAAATACGGAAGTGTGCCAACATGACGTACACATAGGATGATAGAATAGGTCCTGAAATTTAGTATTATACCACCCAAGTTACCTTAAAAACTTAGGTTTTGGAAATATGGGTGATTAAATTAGTCGCTATGCGATGTGCGGACAACGATTTGTCTAAGTTTGACATGAAATATAAAAATAAATACGGAATTGTGGATACATGACGTACACGTAGGGTGATAGAATAGGACCAGAACTTCTGTATTATACCACCCAAGTTACCGTAAAATCTTAGGTTTTGGAAATATGGCTGATTAAAGTAGTCGCATTGAGATGTGCGGACAGCGATTTGTCAAAGTATGACATGAAACATAAAATAAATACGGAAGTGTGCCAACATGACGTACACATAGGATGATAGAATAGGTCCTGAAATTTAGTATTATACCACCCAAGTTACCTTAAAAACTTAGGTTTTGGAAATATGGGTGATTAAATTAGTCGCTATGCGATGTGCGGACAACGATTTGTCTAAGTTTGACATGAAATATAAAAATAAATACGGAATTGTGGATACATAACGTACACATAGGGTGATAGAATAGGACCAGAACTTCTGTATTATACCACCCAAGTTACCGTAAAAACTTAGGTTTTGGAAATATGGCTGATTAAAGTAGTCGCATTGAGATGTGCGGACAGCGATTTGTCAAAGTATGACATGAAAAATAAAATAAATACGGATGTGTGCCAACATGACGTACACATAGGATGATAGAATAGGTCCTGAAATTTAGTATTATACCACCCAAGTTACCTTAAAAACTTAGGTTTTGGAAATATGGGTGATTAAATTAGTCGCTATGCGATGTGCGGACAACGATTTGTCTAGGTTTGACATGAAATATAAAAATAAACACGGAATTTTGGATACATGACGTACACATTGGGTGATAGAATAGGATTAGAACTATATTATTATACCACTCAGGTTACCGTCAAAACTTAGGTTTTGGAAATACGGGTGATTAAAATAGTCGCTTTGGATGTATGGACAGCGATCCACCTAAGTTTGACATAAAATATAAAATAAATACGGCAGTGTGTCAGCATGACGTACACTTATGATGAAAGAATAGGACCAGAACTTTAGTACTATACCACCCAAGTTACCTTAAAAACTTAGGTTTTGGAAATATGGGTGATTAAATTAGTCGCTATGCGATGTGCGGACAACGATTTGTCTAAGTATGACACGAAATATAAAAAAATACGGAGGCGTGCCAACATGACGTACACATAGGATGATAGAATAGGTCCAGAACTTTAGTACTATACCACCCAAGTTACCGTAAAAACTTAGGTTTTGGAAATATGGGTGATTAAATTAGTCGCTATGCGATGTGCGGACAACGATTTGTCTAAGTTTGACATGAAATATAAAAATAAATACGGAATTGTGGATACATGACGTACACATAGGGTGAAAGAATAGGACAAGAACTTCTGTATTATACCACCCAAGTTACCTTAAAAACTTAGGTTTTGGAAATATGGCTGATTAAAGTAGTCGCATTGAGATGTGCGGACAACGATTTGTCTAAGTTTGACATGAAATATAAAAATAAATACGGAATTGTGGATACATGACGTACACATAGGGTGATAGAATAGGTCCTGAAATTTAGTATTATACCACCCAAGTTACCTTAAAAACTTAGGTTTTGGAAATATGGGTGATTAAATTAGTCGCTTTGCGATGTGCGGACAACGATTTGTCTAAGTTTGACATGAAATATAAAAATAAATACGGAATTGTGGATACATGACGTACACATAGGGTGATAGAATAGGACCAGAACTTCTGTATTATACCACCCAAGTTACCGTAAAAACTTAGGTTTTGGAAATATGGCTGATAAAAGTAGTCGCATTGAGATGTGCGGACAGCGATTTGTCAAAGTATGACATGAAAAATAAAATAAATACGGAAGTGTGCCAACATGACGTACACATAGGATGATAGAATAGGTCCTGAAATTTAGTATTATACCACCCAAGTTACCTTAAAAACTTAGGTTTTGGAAATATGGGTGATTAAATTAGTCGCTATGCGATGTGCGGACAACGATTTGTCTAAGTTTGACATGAAATATAAAAATAAATACGGAATTGTGGATACATGACGTACACGTAGGGTGATAGAATAGGACCAGAACTTCTGTATTATACCACCCAAGTTACCGTAAAATCTTAGGTTTTGGAAATATGGCTGATTAAAGTAGTCGCATTGAGATGTGCGGACAGCGATTTGTCAAAGTATGACATGAAACATAAAATAAATACGGAAGTGTGCCAACATGACGTACACATAGGATGATAGAATAGGTCCTGAAATTTAGTATTATACCACCCAAGTTACCTTAAAAACTTAGGTTTTGGAAATATGGGTGATTAAATTAGTCGCTATGCGATGTGCGGACAACGATTTGTCTAAGTTTGACATGAAATATAAAAATAAATACGGAATTGTGGATACATGACGTACACGTAGGGTGATAGAATAGGACCAGAACTTCTGTATTATACCACCCAAGTTACCGTAAAAACTAAGGTTTTGGAAATATGGCTGATTAAAGTAGTCGCATTGAGATGTGCGGACAGGGATTTGTCAAAGTATGACATGAAAAAAAATAAATACGGAAGTTTGCCAACATGACGTACACATAGGATGATAGAATAGGTCCTGAAATTTAGTATTATACCACCCAAGTTACCGTAAAAACTTAGGTTTTGGAAATATGGGTGATTAAATTAGTCGCTATGCGATGTGCGGACAACGATTTGTCTAAGTTTGACATGAAATATAAAAATAAATACGGAATTGTGGATACATGACGTACACATAGGGTGATAGAATAGGACCAGAACTTCTGTATTATACCACCCAAGTTACCGTAAAAACTTAGGTTTTGGAAATATGGGTGATTAAATTAGTCGCTATGCGATGTGCGGACAACGATTTGTCTAAGTTTGATATGAAATATAAAAATAAATACGGAATTTTGGATACATGACGTACACATTGGGTGATAGAATAGGATTAGAACTATATTATTATACCACTCAGGTTACCGTCAAAACTTAGGTTTTGGAAATACGGGTGATTAAAATAGTCGATTTGGATGTGTGGACAGCGATCCACCTAAGTTTGACATAAAATATAAAATAAATACGGCAGTGAGTCAGCATGACGTACACGTAGGATGAAAGAATAGGACCAGAACTTTAGTACTATACCACCCAAGTTACCTTAAAAACTTAGGTTTTGGGAATATGGGTGATTAAATTAGTCGCTATGCGATGTGCGGACAACGATTTGTCTAAGTATGACATGAAATATAATAATAAATACGGAGGTGTGCCAACATTACGTACACGTAGGGTGATAGAATAGGACCAGAACTTCTGTATTATACCACCCAAGTTACCGTAAAAACTTAGGTTTTGGAAATATGGCTGATAAAAGTAGTCGCATTGAGATGTGCGGACAGAGATTTGTCGAAGTTTGACACGAAATATAAAAAACATACGGAGGTGTGCCAACATGACGTACACATAGGATGATAGAATGGGTCCAGAACTTTAGTACTATACCACCCAAGTTACCGTAAAAACTTAGGTTTTGGATATATGGCTGATTAAAGTAGTCGCATTGAGATGTGCGTACAGAGATTTGTCAAAGTATGACATGAAAAATAAAATAAATACGGAAGTGTGCCAACATGACGTACACATAGGATGATAGAATAGGTCCTGATATTTAGTATTATACCACCCAAGTTACCTTAAAAACTTAGGTTTTGGAAATATGGGTGATTAAATTAGTCGCTATGCGATGTGCGGACAACGATTTGTCTAAGTATGACACGAAATATAAAAAAATACGGAGGCGTGCCAACATGACGTACACATAGGATGATAGAATAGGTCCAGAACTTTAGTACTATACCACCCAAGTTACCGTAAAAACTTAGGTTTTGGAAATATGGGTGATTAAATTAGTCGCTATGCGATGTGCGGACAACGATTTGTCTAAGTTTGACATGAAATATAAAAATAAATACGGAATTGTGGATACATGACGTACACATAGGGTGAAAGAATAGGACAAGAACTTCTGTATTATACCACCCAAGTTACCTTAAAAACTTAGGTTTTGGAAATATGGCTGATTAAAGTAGTCGCATTGAGATGTGCGGACAACGATTTGTCTAAGTTTGACATGAAATATAAAAATAAATACGGAATTGTGGATACATGACGTACACATAGGGTGATAGAATAGGTCCTGAAATTTAGTATTATACCACCCAAGTTACCTTAAAAACTTAGGTTTTGGAAATATGGGTGATTAAATTAGTCGCTTTGCGATGTGCGGACAACGATTTGTCTAAGTTTGACATGAAATATAAAAATAAATACGGAATTGTGGATACATGACGTACACATAGGGTGATAGAATAGGACCAGAACTTCTGTATTATACCACCCAAGTTACCGTAAAAACTTAGGTTTTGGAAATATGGCTGATAAAAGTAGTCGCATTGAGATGTGCGGACAGCGATTTGTCAAAGTATGACATGAAAAATAAAATAAATACGGAAGTGTGCCAACATGACGTACACATAGGATGATAGAATAGGTCCTGAAATTTAGTATTATACCACCCAAGTTACCTTAAAAACTTAGGTTTTGGAAATATGGGTGATTAAATTAGTCGCTATGCGATGTGCGGACAACGATTTGTCTAAGTTTGACATGAAATATAAAAATAAATACGGAATTGTGGATACATGACGTACACGTAGGGTGATAGAATAGGACCAGAACTTCTGTATTATACCACCCAAGTTACCGTAAAATCTTAGGTTTTGGAAATATGGCTGATTAAAGTAGTCGCATTGAGATGTGCGGACAGCGATTTGTCAAAGTATGACATGAAACATAAAATAAATACGGAAGTGTGCCAACATGACGTACACATAGGATGATAGAATAGGTCCTGAAATTTAGTATTATACCACCCAAGTTACCTTAAAAACTTAGGTTTTGGAAATATGGGTGATTAAATTAGTCGCTATGCGATGTGCGGACAACGATTTGTCTAAGTTTGACATGAAATATAAAAATAAATACGGAATTGTGGATACATGACGTACACGTAGGGTGATAGAATAGGACCAGAACTTCTGTATTATACCACCCAAGTTACCGTAAAAACTAAGGTTTTGGAAATATGGCTGATTAAAGTAGTCGCATTGAGATGTGCGGACAGGGATTTGTCAAAGTATGACATGAAAAAAAATAAATACGGAAGTTTGCCAACATGACGTACACATAGGATGATAGAATAGGTCCTGAAATTTAGTATTATACCACCCAAGTTACCGTAAAAACTTAGGTTTTGGAAATATGGGTGATTAAATTAGTCGCTATGCGATGTGCGGACAACGATTTGTCTAAGTTTGACATGAAATATAAAAATAAATACGGAATTGTGGATACATGACGTACACATAGGGTGATAGAATAGGACCAGAACTTCTGTATTATATCACCCAAGTTACCGTAAAAACTTAGGTTTTGGAAATATGGGTGATTAAATTAGTCGCTATGCGATGTGCGGACAACGATTTGTCTAAGTTTGATATGAAATATAAAAATAAATACGGAATTTTGGATACATGACGTACACATTGGGTGATAGAATAGGATTAGAACTATATTATTATACCACTCAGGTTACCGTCAAAACTTAGGTTTTGGAAATACGGGTGATTAAAATAGTCGATTTGGATGTGTGGACAGCGATCCACCTAAGTTTGACATAAAATATAAAATAAATACGGCAGTGAGTCAGCATGACGTACACGTAGGATGAAAGAATAGGACCAGAACTTTAGTACTATACCACCCAAGTTACCTTAAAAACTTAGGTTTTGGGAATATGGGTGATTAAATTAGTCGCTATGCGATGTGCGGACAACGATTTGTCTAAGTATGACATGAAATATAATAATAAATACGGAGGTGTGCCAACATTACGTACACGTAGGGTGATAGAATAGGACCAGAACTTCTGTATTATACCACCCAAGTTACCGTAAAAACTTAGGTTTTGGAAATATGGCTGATTAAAGTAGTCGCATTGAGATGTGCGGACAGAGATTTGTCGAAGTTTGACACGAAATATAAAAAACATACGGAGGTGTGCCAACATGACGTACACATAGGATGATAGAATGGGTCCAGAACTTTAGTACTATATTACCCAAGTTACCGTAAAAACTTAGGTTTTGGATATATGGCTGATTAAAGTAGTCGCATTGAGATGTGCGTACAGAGATTTGTCAAAGTATGACATGAAAAATAAAATAAATACGGAAGTGTGCCAACATGACGTACACATAGGATGATAGAATAGGTCCTGATATTTAGTATTATACCACCCAAGTTACCTTAAAAACTTAGGTTTTGGAAATATGGGTGATTAAATTAGTCGCTATGCGATGTGCGGACAACGATTTGTCTAAGTATGACATGAAATATAATAATAAATACGGAGGTATGCCAACATTACGTACACGTAGGGTGATAGAATAGGACCAGAACTTCTGTATTATACCACCCAAGTTACCGTAAAAACTTAGGTTTTGGAAATATGGGTGATTAAATTAGTCGCTATGCGATGTGCGGACAACGATTTGTCTAAGTTTGACATGAAATATAAAAATAAATACGGAATTTTGGATAAATGACGTACACATTGGGTGATAGAATAGGTCCTGAAATTTAGTATTATACCACCCAAGTTACCTTAAAAACTTAGGTTTTGGAAATATGGGTGATTAAATTAGTCGCTATGCGATGTGCGGACAACGATTTGTCTAAGTTTGACATAAAATATAAAAATAAATACGAAATTGTGGATACATGACGTACACGTAGGGTGATAGAATAGGACCAGAACTTCTGTATTATACCACCCAAGTTACCGTAAAAACTAAGGTTTTGGAAATATGGCTGATTAAAGTAGTCGCATTGAGATGTGCGGACAGCGATTTGTCAAAGTATGACATGAAAAAAAAAATAAATACGGAAGTTTGCCAACATTACGTACACATAGGATGATAGAATAGGTCCAGAACTTTAATACTATACCATCCAAGTTACCGTAAAAACTTAGGTTTTGGAAATATGGCTGATTAAAGTAGTCGCATTGAGATGTGTGGACAGCGATCCATCTAAGTTTGACATAAAATATAAAATAAATACGGAAGTGTGTCAGCATGACGTACACGTAGGATGAAAGAATAGGACCAGAACTTCTGTATTATACCACCCAAGTTACCGTAAAAACTTAGGTTTTGGAAATATGGGTGATTAAATTAGTCGCTATGCGATGTGCGGACAACGATTTGTCTAAGTATGACATGAAATATAATAATAAATACGGAGGTGTGCCAACATTACGTACACGTAGGGTGATAGAATAGGACCAGAACTTCTGTATTATACCACCCAAGTTACTGTAAAAACTTAGGTTTTGGAAATATGGCTGATTAAAGTAGTCGCATTGAGATGTGCGGACAGAGATTTGTCGAAGTTTGACACGAAATATAAAAAAAATACGGAGGTGTGCCAACATGACGTACACATAGGATGATAGAATAGGTCCAGAACCTTAGTACTATACCACCCAAGTTACCTTAAAAACTTAGGTTTTAGAAATACGGGTGATTAAAATAGTCGCTTTGGATGTGTGGACAGCGATCCACCTAAGTTTGACATAAAATATAAAATAAATACGGCAGTGTGTCAGCATGACGTACACGTAGGATGAAAGAATAGGACCAGAACTTTAGTACTATACCACCCAAGTTACCTTAAAAACTTAGGTTTTGGAAATATGGGTGATTAAATTAGTCGCTATGCGATGTGCGGACAACGATTTGTCTAAGTATGACATGAAATATAATAATAAATACGGAGGTGTGCCAACATAACGTACACGTAGGGTGATAGAATAGGACCAGAACTTCTGTATTATACCACCCAAGTTACCGTTAAAACTTAGGTTTTGGAAATATGGCTGATTAAAGTAGTCGCATTGAGATGTGCGGACAGAGATTTGTCGAAGTTTGACACGAAATATAAAAAAAATACGGAGGTGTGCCAACATGACGTACACATAGGATGATAGAATACGTCCAGAACTTTAGTACCATACCACCCAAGTTACCTTAAAAACTTAGGTTTTGGAAATATGGGTGATTAAATTAGTCGCTATGCGATGTGCGGACAACGATTTGTCTAAGTATGACATGAAATATAATAATAAATACGGAGGTGTGCCAACATTACGTACACGTAGGGTGATAGAATAGGACCAGAACTTCTGTATTATACCACCCAAGTTACCGTAAAAACTTAGGTTTTGGAAGTATGGCTGATTAAAGTAGTCGCATTGAGATGTGCGGACAGAGATTTGTCGAAGTTTGACACGAAATATAAAAAAAATACGGAGGTGTGCCAACATGACGTACACATAGGATGATAGAATAGGTCCAGAACTTTAGTACCATACCACCCAAGTTACCTTAAAAACTTAGGTTTTGGAAATATGGGTGATTAAATTAGTCGCTATGCGATGTGCGGACAACGATTTGTCTAAGTTTGACATGAAATATAAAAATAAATACGGAATTGTGGATACATGACGTACACATAGGGTGATAGAATAGGACCAGAACTTCTGTATTATACCACCCAAGTTACCGTAAAAACTTAGGTTTTGGAAATATGGGTGATTAAATTAGTCGCTATGCGATGTGCGGACAACGATTTGTCTAAGTTTGACATGAAATATAAAAATAAATACGGAATTTTGGATACATGACGTACACATTGGGTGATAGAATAGGATTAGAACTATATTATTATACCACTCAGGTTACCGTCAAAACTTAGGTTTTGGAAATACGGGTGATTAAAATAGTCGCTTTGGATGTGTGGACAGCGATCCACCTAAGTTTGACATGAAATATAATAATAAATACGGAGGTGTGCCAACATTACGTACACGTAGGGTGATAGAATAGGACCAGAACTTCTGTATTATACCACCCAAGTTACCGTAAAAACTTAGGTTTTGGAAATATGGCTGATTAAAGTAGTCGCATTGAGATGTGCGGACAGCAATTTGTCAAAGTATAACATGAAAAATAAAATAAATACGGAAGTGTGCCAACATGACGTACACATAGGATGATAGAATAGGTCCTGAAATTTAGTATTATACCACCCAAGTTACCTTAAAAACTTAGGTTTTGGAAATATGGGTGATTAAATTAGTCGCTATGCGATGTGCGGACAACGATTTGTCTAAGTTTGACATGAAATATAAAAATAAATACGGAATTGTGGATACATGACGTACACATAGGGTGATAGAATAGGACCAGAACTTCTGTATTATACCACCCAAGTTACCGTAAAAACTTAGGTTTTGGAAATATGGCTGATTAAAGTAGTCTCATTGAGATGTGCGGACAGAGATTTGTCGAAGTTTGACACGAAATATAAAAAAAATACGGAGGTGTGCCAACATGACGTACACATAGGATGATAGAATAGGTCCAGAACTTTAGTACTATACCACCCAAGTTACCGTAAAAACTTAGGTTTTGGAAATATGGCTGATTAAAGTAGTCGCATTGAGATGTGCGGACAGCGATTTGTCAAAGTATGACATGAAAAATAAAATAAATACGGAAGTGTGCCAACATGACGTACACATAGGATGAAAGAATAGGACCAGAACTTTAGTACTATACCACCCAAGTTACCTTAAAAACTTAGGTTTTGGAAATATGGGTGATTAAATTAGTCGCTATGCGATGTGCGGACAACGATTTGTCTAAGTTTGACATGAAATATAAAAATAAATACGGAATTGTGGATACATGACGTACACGTAGGGTGATAGAATAGGACCAGAACTTCTGTATTATACCACCCAAGTTACCGTAAAAACTAAGGTTTTGGAAATATGGCTGATTAAAGTAGTCGCATTGAGATGTGCGGACAGGGATTTGTCAAAGTATGACATGAAAAAAAAATAAATACGGAAGTTTGCCAACATGACGTACACATAGGATGATAGAATAGGTCCTGAAATTTAGTATTATACCACCCAAGTTACCGTAAAAACTTAGGTTTTGGAAATATGGGTGATTAAATTAGTCGCTATGCGATGTGCGGACAACGATTTGTCTAAGTTTGACATGAAATATAAAAATAAATACGGAATTGTGGATACATGACGTACACATAGGGTGATAGAATAGGACCTGAACTTCTGTATTATACCACCCAAGTTACCGTAAAAACTTAGGTTTTGGAAATATGGGTGATTAAATTAGTCGCTATGCGATGTGCGGACAACGATTTGTCTAAGTTTGATATGAAATATAAAAATAAATACGGAATTTTGGATACATGACGTACACATTGGGTGATAGAATAGGATTAGAACTATATTATTATACCACTCAGGTTACCGTCAAAACTTAGGTTTTGGAAATACGGGTGATTAAAATAGTCGATTTGGATGTGTGGACAGCGATCCACCTAAGTTTGACATAAAATATAAAATAAATACGGCAGTGAGTCAGCATGACGTACACGTAGGATGAAAGAATAGGACCAGAACTTTAGTACTATACCACCCAAGTTACCTTAAAAACTTAGGTTTTGGGAATATGGGTGATTAAATTAGTCGCTATGCGATGTGCGGACAACGATTTGTCTAAGTATGACATGAAATATAATAATAAATACGGAGGTGTGCCAACATTACGTACACGTAGGGTGATAGAATAGGACCAGAACTTCTGTATTATACCACCCAAGTTACCGTAAAAACTTAGGTTTTGGAAATATGGCTGATTAAAGTAGTCGCATTGAGATGTGCGGACAGAGATTTGTCGAAGTTTGACACGAAATATAAAAAACATACGGAGGTGTGCCAACATGACGTACACATAGGATGATAGAATGGGTCCAGAACTTTAGTACTATACCACCCAAGTTACCGTAAAAACTTAGGTTTTGGATATATGGCTGATTAAAGTAGTCGCATTGAGATGTGCGTACAGAGATTTGTCAAAGTATGACATGAAAAATAAAATAAATACGGAAGTGTGCCAACATGACGTACACATAGGATGATAGAATAGGTCCTGATATTTAGTATTATACCACCCAAGTTACCTTAAAAACTTAGGTTTTGGAAATATGGGTGATTAAATTAGTCGCTATGCGATGTGCGGACAACGATTTGTCTAAGTATGACATGAAATATAATAATAAATACGGAGGTGTGCCAACATTACGTACACGTAGGGTGATAGAATAGGACCAGAACTTCTGTATTATACCACCCAAGTTACCGTAAAAACTTAGGTTTTGGAAATATGGGTGATTAAATTAGTCGCTATGCGATGTGCGGACAACGATTTGTCTAAGTTTGACATGAAATATAAAAATAAATACGGAATTTTGGATAAATGACGTACACATTGGGTGATAGAATAGGTCCTGAAATTTAGTATTATACCACCCAAGTTACCTTAAAAACTTAGGTTTTGGAAATATGGGTGATTAAATTAGTCGCTATGCGATGTGCGGACAACGATTTGTCTAAGTTTGACATGAAATATAAAAATAAATACGAAATTGTGGATACATGACGTACACGTAGGGTGATAGAATAGGACCAGAACTTCTGTATTATACCACCCAAGTTACCGTAAAAACTAAGGTTTTGGAAATATGGCTGATTAAAGTAGTCGCATTGAGATGTGCGGACAGCGATTTGTCAAAGTATGACATGAAAAAAAAATAAATACGGAAGTTTGCCAACATGACGTACACATAGGATGATAGAATAGGTCCAGAACTTTAATACTATACCATCCAAGTTACCGTAAAAACTTAGGTTTTGGAAATATGGCTGATTAAAGTAGTCGCATTGAGATGTGTGGACAGCGATCCATCTAAGTTTGACATAAAATATAAAATAAATACGGAAGTGTGTCAGCATGACTTACACGTAGGATGAAAGAATAGGACCAGAACTTCTGTATTATACCACCCAAGTTACCGTAAAAACTTAGGTTTTGGAAATATGGGTGATTAAATTAGTCGCTATGCGATGTGCGGACAACGATTTGTCTAAGTATGACATGAAATATAATAATAAATACGGAGGTGTGCCAACATTACGTACACGTAGGGTGATAGAATAGGACCAGAACTTCTGTATTATACCACCCAAGTTACTGTAAAAACTTAGGTTTTGGAAATATGGGTGATTAAATTAGTCGCTATGCGATGTGCGGACAACGATTTGTCTAAGTTTGACATGAAATATAAAAATAAATACGGAATTTTGGATACATGACGTACACATTGGGTGATAGAATAGGATTAGAACTATATTATTATACCACTCAGGTTACCGTCAAAACTTAGGTTTTGGAAATACGGGTGATTAAAATAGTCGCTTTGGATGTGTGGACAGCGATCCACCTAAGTTTGACATAAAATATAAAATAAATACGGAAGTGTGTCAGCATGACGTACACGTAGGATGAAAGAATAGGACCAGAACTTTAGTACTATACCACCCAAGTTACCTTAAAAACTTAGGTTTTGGAAATATGGCTGATTAAAGTAGTCGCATTGAGATGTGCGGACAGAGATTTGTCGAACTTTGACACGAAATATAAAAAAAATACGGAGGTGTGCCAACATGACGTACACATAGGATGATAGAATAGGTCCAGAACCTTAGTACTATACCACCCAAGTTACCTTAAAAACTTAGGTTTTAGAAATACGGGTGATTAAAATAGTCGCTTTGGATGTGTGGACAGCGATCCACCTAAGTTTGACATAAAATATAAAATAAATACGGCAGTGTGTCAGCATGACGTACACGTAGGATGAAAGAATAGGACCAGAACTTTAGTACTATACCACCCAAGTTACCTTAAAAACTTAGGTTTTGGAAATATGGGTGATTAAATTAGTCGCTATGCGATGTGCGGACAACGATTTGTCTAAGTATGACATGAAATATAATAATAAATACGGAGGTGTGCCAACATTACGTACACGTAGGGTGATAGAATAGGACCAGAACTTCTGTATTATACCACCCAAGTTACCGTAAAAACTTAGGTTTTGGAAATATGGCTGATTAAAGTAGTCGCATTGAGATGTGCGGACAGAGATTTGTCGAAGTTTGACACGAAATATAAAAAAAATACGGAGGTGTGCCAACATGACGTACACATAGGATGATAGAATAGGTCCAGAACTTTAGTACCATACCACCCAAGTTACCTTAAAAACTTAGGTTTTGGAAATATGGGTGATTAAATTAGTCGCTATGCGATGTGCGGACAACGATTTGTCTAAGTATGACATGAAATATAATAATAAATACGGAGGTGTGCCAACATTACGTACACGTAGGGTGATAGAATAGGACCAGAACTTCTGTATTATACCACCCAAGTTACCGTAAAAACTTAGGTTTTGGAAGTATGGCTGATTAAAGTAGTCGCATTGAGATGTGCGGACAGAGATTTGTCGAAGTTTGACACGAAATTTAAAAAATATACGGAGGTGTGCCAACATGACGTACACATAGGATGATAGAATAGGTCCAGATCTTTAGTACTATACCACCCAAGTTACCGTAAAAACTTAGGTTTTGGAAATATGGGTGATTAAAGTAGTCGCATTGAGATGTGTGGACAGCGATTTGTCTAAGTTTGACATGAAATATAAAAATAAATACGGAATTGTGGATACATGACGTACACATAGGGTGATAGAATAGGACCAGAACTTCTGTATTATACCACCCAAGTTACCGTAAAAACTTAGGTTTTGGAAATATGGGTGATTAAATTAGTCGCTATGCGATGTGCGGACAACGATTTGTCTAAGTTTGACATGAAATATAAAAATAAATACGGAATTTTGGATACATGACGTACACATTGGGTGATAGAATAGGATTAGAACTATATTATTATACCACTCAGGTTACCGTCAAAACTTAGGTTTTGGAAATACGGGTGATTAAAATAGTCGCTTTGGATGTGTGGACAGCGATCCACCTAAGTTTGACATGAAATATAATAATAAATACGGAGGTGTGCCAACATTACGTACACGTAGGGTGATAGAATAGGACCAGAACTTCTGTATTATACCACCCAAGTTACCGTAAAAACTTAGGTTTTGGAAATATGGCTGATTAAAGTAGTCGCATTGAGATGTGCGGACAGAGATTTGTCGAAGTTTGACACGAAATATAAAAAAATACGGAGGTGTGCAAACATGACGTACACATAGGATGATAGAATAGGTCCAGAACTTTAGTACTATACCACCCAAGTTACCGTAAAAACTTAGGTTTTGGAAATATGGCTGATTAAAGTAGTCGCATTGAGATGTGCGGACAGCGATTTGTCAAAGTATGACATGAAAAATAAAATAAATACGGAAGTGTGCTAACATGACGTACACATAGGATGATAGAATAGGTCCTGAAATTTAGTATTATACCACCCAAGTTACCTTAAAAACTTAGGTTTTGGAAATATGGGTGATTAAATTAGTCGCTATGCGATGTGCGGACAACGATTTGTCTAAGTTTGACATGAAATATAAAAATAAATACGGAATTGTGGATACATGACGTACACATAGGGTGATAGAATAGGACAGAACTTCTGTATTATACCACCCAAGTTACCGTAAAAACTTAGGTTTGGAAATATGGCTGATTAAAGTAGTCGCATTGAGATGTGCGGACAGCAATTTGTCAAAGTATAACATGAAAAATAAAATAAATACGGAAGTGTGCCAACATGACGTACACATAGGATGATAGAATAGGTCCTGAAATTTAGTATTATACTACCCAAGTTACCTTAAAAACTTAGGTTTTGGAAATATGGGTGATTAAATTAGTCGCTATGCGATGTGCGGACAACGATTTGTCTAAGTTTGACATGAAATATAAAAATAAATACGGAATTGTGGATACATGACGTACACATAGGGTGATAGAATAGGACCAGAACTTCTGTATTATACCACCCAAGTTACCGTAAAAACTTAGGTTTTGGAAATATGGCTGATTAAAGTAGTCTCATTGAGATGTGCGGACAGAGATTTGTCGAAGTTTGACACGAAATATAAAAAAAATACGGAGGTGTGCCAACATGACGTACACATAGGATGATAGAATAGGTCCAGAAGTTTAGTACTATACCACCCAAGTTACCGTAAAAACTTAGGTTTTGGAAATATGGCTGATTAAAGTAGTCGCATTGAGATGTGCGGACAGCGATTTGTCAAAGTATGACATGAAAAATAAAATAAATACGGAAGTGTGCCAACATGACGTACACATAGGATGAAAGAATAGGACCAGAACTTTAGTACTATACCACCCAAGTTACCTTAAAAACTTAGGTTT